>WEDG01000783.1:0-234563 GCA_017591395.1 Schistocephalus solidus | reverse complement strand
TAAGTCCTTAGGTAAGTCCCTGGCTGCATAGAAATGGATTAAAATAAATAATGCTAACCTTAGTTAAATATACGTTTAATAATTAAAGATCCTTGCTTGTTGATGTTCAGGTCTTTATTTGCATAGTGCAAATGAATCTTATTTTGAAATTTCCCACAAAACTTCTTCATGCGCTCCTGACAAGTGGAACTATAAAGTATCAGCAAAAGTAAAAATTTGGATTATCTTCCGGCAGGCTTAATTAATAGTTGGGTTGTAAAACATTTCACGCAGATAAACGTAGACAAAAATGTTAAAAGCTGTAGGTTTAAGGAGGACAGGTGAACAGAAATAATGCTGTATGCATAGCAATCTTAGGTTTGGTAAACCTTCCGAAATGTATAAAACTTTAAAAAGTCAACGATCCCGCGTCCAGGAGATTGTCTAAACCAAAACGATATGAAGCAACTTAAGTCCACTATTAAAAAGGAAAGTGAATGGACAATATCGCTACTGTTGCAAGAGATTGTAAGTGCAGAGCAAAATAAATCGTTTAAAAAGGTGAATAGTTGGGCTGAAACAATAACGAAATCCATCTCAATAGGGGTGGAAAAAAGGAATACTAATTTTTCCGTTAACTATCGAAGACACTGTCTAGTAAAAATCAGAAGAGGCACACTTCCTGCAGTTGCCTGCTGAAGGATGAAGTTCCACTCTTCGTTCACCTTGAGGTCATTATTGACCCTGTGACAACTGAATTTAACAAACCTGAAAATAGTTTAAGTTACTTGTTGTTTTAACAGTTGGCATAGGTAAATCATATCTTGAGATTACAGGCGGATAGGCTGGTTGCTATCTAAAAAAGCAGAATTATGGTGTTCTCGAGCACAGAAATGTTCTTTTTTGGCTTGTAAACAGGTGCGTTATTATAAAGATTTGTATAAATAAAACGGAATATGCACAATTTTGGTTACAATTTAAAATAAAACTTTAGAGATTTTGAAAGAACATTAACACAATATCGGTTTTTGTATTCTAGTTACGCGAGGGAAGGGGATGCAGTTGTACTTCACTGGAGTCAGCGTTAGGCATTTGAAGTCTACAAAACCTTGAAAAAGTTTTTCCAGTACTGTGAGCGTGAGTTTTATATCCTCCGTGCGAAAATCGCTTCCATTTTAATTGATAGGAAACGCTAACACCCTATCAGAAATTGCCTAATAACAGCTCCAAAGACACTCTTTTAGAGAGAAGCTAATGCAATGACCTTTTCTTGATGTTCCCGTCACGCGCACGTAACATAGGGCGACTAATAAAACTGAGATCCCCAGCTGTCATAACAACCACCTGGTATTTAATGAAAGAAGCTGTGCTAGAGTGCTCCTACTAAAGGTAAAAATGCCCTACAGGAGCTCGAAGGAAGGAGTGGGAGAAATCCCAAATGTGGCAGACCACATATGAGGGACCATCAATGTAGAAAACATCGGCCGCTGCCTACGTATACGCCCAAGGAGTGCAAAAGTAAAGAACTAGAAATGCTTTCACATATTCAACTATAGCCGAAAAAAATGTATCAGAGGTGACGGCGCACGCTGTCGCAAAATTGATCGGAACCTGTCCTGCATCTTTTGCCGAACTACCGTGCGTACGAAGGTCATGCTAATAAAAGAGCAACTTGATGTAGAGGAGCATTTACAGTAGTTTAGCATATTCTATGCCTTTGTGGACCCTGCAGACTGCAGGGCAATTCAGCTCACAAATAAGTGAACATGAAGTTACAGTTCGCATGGCGGTCAACTGTCGCAAATTGCTGCCCCCACCCTGGGGGAAGATCACCAATGCGCCCTCCCGGGCATACGAATGTCGCCAGTCGGCAAGAAGATGGGGTGAGTTGCTGGATTTTTGGGTTTCTGACAGCATATCTCTAGCTCTACACATTGCTATACCCCAAACTATCAGTCGTTACATTTAGTTGATCAGATGGCGTGACCCAGGTTCTAGTGAAGGACGCACAGGGTCACTGCACCGTGAGACAAAGGCGCTGGCCAGGCAACGTGACTCCAGCCCCCTTCAGAATGCGCAGTCCCTTCCGCCCCCCTTTCCATAGCCACTCCCTTACTCGCAGAATAGAAAAGCTTTTATATCCTATTGCTCTTTCCTAGCCTTTAAAGAGTTCGATGACTCATAAGAATACAATGAATGATGGGTGATCACATGCTCTTTAATACAAAACGGGTATGGATGAATTTGATGGCCACCTACACAGGATAAGGGAACAGGAACCATCTGCAATCCATGTGACTGTTCACCTAATTCTGGAGAAACTGGGTTTTGGAATAAGATGAGGGTTATGTTGAGGGTAAGGTTTAAGTTTAAGTTTAGGGTTATGGTCAGGATCATGTTGAGATTTAAGGTTTGGATTTGTGTGATCTATGGGGTTAAGGTTTAGGGTAGAGATAGGGTTAAGATTAAGCTTACAGTTAAGTCTTATGTTGGGATTAATGTTTGGGTTACGACACGGAAAAAGTTACTTTTGTGGAAATTTATTGCAGGGCCACCTATGTTTAGTTGGTGGGGCGTTCCGACACCCGCGTCTTGATTAGGTGCCATCTAAGCCATCCTTATGAAAAAAATATTTTTTACTGTTGGGCCCGAGGATTTCTCTTATTACGAATGGGTAACCAAAAATGCCTAGAGTTATTTTCTATAAGCAAGTGGGTTGGACGTGCGTCCCTCTCCCACTAGGCCCGCTTGCTAAACACTCTTACTGCTCATTTGGCCAAGTAGCGTTCACGGGGAAACCTCACAGCAGACAAGGTGGCTGTTTCATTAACCAACCTTCCAACGATCTCGGCGACTTTGCAAGGACAAAATTTAAGGAGCAGCCGATGCCTTACGTTTTTTCGGCATCCGAGGAGTCATTCACCGATACTTTATTCAGTGCAGCAAATTACTACACGAGGCAGCGAGAAATGCTGACCTGCATTGAGGAGATTTGAGGACTGGTTGCTTCGTCCTGACCACGCGCCCGCCCATACTACATTCGAAATCAACCATTTTGATGAAAAAACGGCATGACAACGGTTTCTCACCCATATACGTGGCCAACCTAGCCCCCTCCTTTCCTGAGATTTCTTCTTATTCCCAAGTATGAGGAACAATCCAAAGCAAATGCATTTTTGGGGCGTAGAGGAGATTTAGAAAAAAAATCACTGGGAGCCCTGAACAGCATTATTTCAGAATAATATACAAATATTACGGACAGTAAAAACCCATTGCAACAAGTACATGTCATTTAATGGACAACATTTGAAAGCAGATTAATGTTTTTACGATGCTATCTTAAATAGAGAAAAACGCGTAATAGTAGTTTTTGGCTCTTTCCTAGTATGTCGTTAACGATTTTCTCGCCGACCTACGGATATAGCAGTCCGTCTTTCCTAAAAAACTAAACTGCCAAATAATTTGGAATTTAAAGTTTTACTAGTTTAAGTTCTTCACGCTACTAACCACTTGCAAATTATTAACTGGCTAGGGGGTATTGTTGTGGAAATAAACGTGCATTTAACATGAGAAAAAGACGATTGAGTGTAAAAACACGCTCTGTCGACTTATTTTGTACTAAAAGATGGGTATGAATTGCATATGCGTTAAAAACAAAAGCTGGAGTTTAATCGCGCAGGATATTCAACTAAACGTCGTGACAACCCGTAATCACTGGTTTGCATCCGGTCAAGGTATAACAGAGGATTAGCACAAGTTATGTTTGCTAGGGCCCCTTGGTGTACTCACGCTTTCATCAAAAGATTTCGCTTCTTCTAGGCACAAGAGTACTAGTCGTAGTTGCAGTGTTAACTTTCAGGAAACGGTGTACGTATGTGACTAATTAAGGCATGTCAAATGCAGATAAGAGGTTGTAAAAGTTGTTCTTTTATCTTTAAATTCTTTTTTACGCGTAAGCAAATTAAGCAACTGTCGGCTAGAATATAATTTTGAAATCATTTCTCCTTTTTGGTTTGCGAGGTATGCCGTTTTGGCGTAAGTTGAACATTTTTTGAACGATAAATTGCAACCCTTCAGTATATGATTAATGTGCTATTATTTTCTTTATTGACCTTTGCCTTGGTCGGAAATTAAAAAGATCACTTACCAATTCTTCTTCTTATTAATATTATTATTCTCATTGTTCTTTTTTCCGCTATGCAAGCGGCCGATCGCTAATATTTTTTGCCTGAAGATCCTTTCGTTAGTAATCTTGTTTCCTCATCAAAGAGGTATTTAACATAGCCGTGGGTCCTCACTAAGGCAAATATTGTTTACATTAATCTGATTGATGCAAATTTTCACCAAATAATTGTTTTGATAGAGCGAAAGAAGGAGGACTCAATCAGTCGCCTCTTAAGCAAATATGAAGGCTTGAACATAAAATAAAAAGGTGGATTTTAAATTTCGTCCTGTGGGTTGCCGAACCAACCTGGCTCCCTGAAAACTTAGAAAGCAAGAAAGATTAATGAACTATCTATTAAATCAATGGGCATAACAAATTGATCGATTAACCGAATGTATTGCGTGATACATGTATCATCAAATTTTCAAACAATTAAACCTTTATCCTGTCGAATTAAAAAGGACTACTGCTGAATTACCTAGCCTTCTAAGGAACCAAAGTGTTGTCCTTTCGGTAATAAGCGATCTGTAGTTTTTCGGATACACGGTGGTTATTATGTCTTTGTCTAAAGTCTTTTCAACTCTTCAATTTCGCGTATACCTCATTTGGTTTAGCAACCAGTTAATGATCTTGCGTATTTGAAATCCTTCCCTTTGCATTGGTAACTTGATAAGTTGTAAGATTTCTGTATGGTTCTGGATTCAACAGTTTGCACACTAACAACATTATCTGATCAAACGTTTTGTGTATCCTCGAGTTCGCATTGAGATAAGAGCGGCTACTCTTGTATAATAGAGAATTAATCAAAACCAAGTCTTCCCTACGTGTTCGCATAAAAATCTGTAGACCAAACTATCCTGTGAAAGAGTGCAATGGTTTTCGATCAACTATGGAAATTGTTTGGTCTGTGAACTCTGGCATGCAAACATCAATTTCCGCGACTATAAAAGTGCCTATGCCACTTGCTCGACTGTATTTTGATAAGACAACGGTTTCATTTGGGGGATAAGGCACTGTTACGAATTGTATGTTCAAGCCTCCCTATTCATAAAGACCCTCATTCAGTGATGAAATAATAAAGTTTTCTATTTGCAAAGCAGGTCATAAAGGTGGCATACTGTAACCACACTTGTTGGTTTCCATGGGCAAATTTTTGAAACTCGTTTTGCAAAGAACTTTCTATCTTTATCCCATCCTCTTTCTTTTCGTAATTTTGGAGTTTAGAATTCGTTGTATCTAAATTTTCGGAGCTCCAATTTTTGAGGACAGAGAACGAAAAATGAATGCATCTCTCAGCGATCTGCAACAGAAAATGCCAACATCAGTTTTATTTGAAAGAATGCAAAAATATCTTACAAGATAAAAGTCGGAGGGAATAATGCAGTCAAGAAAATGCTTCGTTTGGACAGCGGAATAGGCCTTGCGCTAACTTACCAGGGTACGCTCTTCCTTGTCCTGACCTCAACCCCAACTTTCATCCTAAACATGACTCAAACTGGAAATTAACCCTTGGAATCTAGCGCAAGACGAACCATTATAGGGGGTTTATTATCTATTTTCATGTCTTACCGATGATTTCTTCTGCATCGACAATTAAAGAGATTCCAACTTGAAACAAGGGAAATATTAGTTTGGGATCCGACTTCTAGTAGCCTATTAGATAATGGATTAGTAACCCATCCCAGTTACTATCAAAGGGGTTTCGGGCAGATATTTTTTGCCGAAACATCTTAAAGATAAAGCCAATAGCCAGCTGATGTTCAATTCAACAGCAACTACTAGAAGAAACGTTTGTGAACGTGCGTTTTCGTTCCTTATTCTTTAAGTCATTGGTCTTCCAGGAACTCTCGAAACGTTGGAATACAGGTTCACATTCGCCCACTGGCAGCTAGAGGACATTTGTAAGGTGGAAGTGAGAGGATAAGTAATGGGAGTAGTGGTAGAACCTAAGTTTGCTTTTTCTTAGGAGGAGGAGGAGGAGGAGGGCAGTAAGCACGCATCCGGATCATCAGACTAAGTGAAGGAGGGTCGGCCATACACTGGACAGAAGTAGAAGTAAAGTCTGCACCAGTGAATGCGGATCTCTAAAGATCACTTCATCCGTCGAGAGCATGCGTTGTCGCAGACACTTTACGTGCCGCAAAAGAACCTGCTGAGACTTTTGAAAGGTCAAATTTCCGTTCATTTGGTTGCTATGTCAATCATGAGAGATAAAGCAAAGCTAGATTAGGTGTCCATTGCACTCCTCCTTAACAAAGCCTAAAGAATTTCATAGAATACCTTGTAAAGGCACCAATTTATCGATCGATGTCGTCCCCTTCATTGAAACGGACGAAAACATATGCCCACAAAGTACTTGCCTGGTTAGGCCTAACCGGGATTCCACGTGTGACCACCAAAACAGGACATGGGAATAAGGATGGCCCATAATACATATGGATTTGCACCCAATTCCAGGGAAATTAGGCTTCGAATAAAGCTAAGTGTTAGGGTTCAGTTTGCGCTTAGATGTAATTTTTCGGTTAAGGACAGAGTTGCATGTAGGGTCAGGATTAAGGTAATTAACGCGTTAACTGTAGGCTTTAAGTTTAGGGTAGTGCTAGCGTTAAGACTAAGGTGTCAGTTTAGTTTTATTTTAGGGTTACTGTTAGCTGTAAAACTCGGGAATATTTACCCGTCTTGATTTTTACACATGGCCACCTATTTTAAGTGGGCGTGGTAATTCGTATTTCCGTGTCCTTATTAGGTGGGCATCCAACCTAACCCTGAAGTGAACCTTAACCCTCACCTGAATCCTAAACATTATTTACTAGGAATTTAGCGCAAAGCCGCATGCGTTGCGGACGCTTCCTTTTCCCATTTCCTGTTTAGGCAGCCATACAAGGCATCATTACTCTTGTGTGAAAAGGTTTTTAACCTTTCCTCCACGTTAAAGGGGATAGGAAACGATTGTGTATGCTTCACCAGAGTGCTTACTTATTTTATTATTAAACAAATGAACTAGCATATTTTTCTCGCGAGTTCGCATGCGTTTGTTCTGTTAAACTGTCGATTTCTACGTGGATTTCGTTTGACACTTCCTAAGTGCATTAAAGTTTGGAACTGGCTGGATGCGCCCTGCCCCTTTACTACCCATTGCACCAAACAAACGACACAAGTTTGATTTTGTCAATTTTGAATTACTTCCGAAGTCAAATTTCCCTCTTGATCGACCCCAGCCGTAAAAAACACTATTTCTGTATTTCGCGCGGCCTGTAGCCATAGTTTAAGAGGAGGGGGGGAGAGGAGCGGTACACCCAACCATGTCAGCCAGGGCGGCCCGGACAGTGAGGCGCCATTCTTGTCACGCGCGACAGGAACCGCTAGGCCGCGGGTCAGTCTCGTGTACCAATCCTGCTCGCCAGTCAGCAAGTAGCGCACCGCCAGGCGTTGCACGACCTTCAGGGGCCGGCAACGCACGAGCAGCTGCCCATGCGAGCGCCCCGAGCTAAGCCAATGGGAAGACAAAAATAAGACAATAATATCGACGTTAAATACGTTATAGATAGAAGGATTGGAATTTGATGTAGACGCAGTGACTGTTGCACAAACGTTGTCCGCTATTATCTTGTCTCATGTTCTACGCATCAACTGGTGTCATCCCACTGGGGGATATAACAAGTGGTGACGCAGATGAACATAGAAAATGGTCAATGAAGAGGAAATGCAGAAGGTCCTGGAAGCATGGCAAGACGACCCATGGTTCTACTCACGGAGATGCAGAAGAGGGAGAAGTAACGGCAAAAGGAATTGGCTGTAGGACAAAATCACGGAATTCACCTGTGACCCCGACGGAGGCTTTACTCTTGACACGTGCGTAAAGGAAGACTTATATGGCCTCGTAAACAGAATATCTGACCAGCAAGCGACCACAATATAGGTGTCTTTGCGCCAAATTTAAGGGCAAATAGGGTTCAGTTAATGATTGAAGTTAGGTTTAAGTTTAGGATTAACGTTAAAGTAAGTTAGCAGTAAGGTTAGGTTTAATGTTGACTGCAGTGTGTGTGTTTAGACTATGACTGGTGCCTGGGTTCGGGTTACGATTCAGATAAGGGTTAGGGTTAGGACACGGGAATCGTTACCCATCCTGGAATTACGCGTAGGGCTTTCTTAATTAATTGGGTAGGGAACTCACATGTCTTATTAAGAAGGTCTTATAAGCCATCGTTGCCTGCATGTAGCTCAAGCAATGCGACTTATTATTCGAGAACGAAGGCGAAGGTACTGTCAATGGATAGCGGCGTTTCTGTTGTTTAAATTAGGACGAAGGGAAAGGCAAACTTTGTCGAATAACCTCCGCAAAATCGTCTTTACGGGAACGGAAGAAAACTTAAAAGCTTTCCTTAACTAATGCAAGTCATTTGTGAATTCTAGGTTGAACCTCAAGGCCCAAAAGGGAAGACCCTGTCCCGTAATGCGATCCATGAACGCAATTCCAATGCATTCTTGGTTCTGCTACGACAGTCTTTCGAACGTTTTAAATGGGAGGACAGAGCAGATTATGATTATTCTTGGCTTGGTAAGCAGGCCTGACGAGATGTACCAGCAAACTGATCTGGAACTAGATTAATACCTTAATATTCACCAAAGCCCTGACTGCCGGACATGCGCACATGGCTCCAGTTCATATTAGATCTGCATGCTAGCAGGAATGTGCAGGTGAATGTTTTAAACACAGGAACCTTAACTAGGTTATCATTTTGTTTGGAAAAATCAGAAGTCACTAGGTGCAATTGTTGGACAACAGTTTGCAGGGCTCTCCCTGCTGGGGCCAACTCGCTATATCGATTGACCGAATTCCTATCGGAGGTCCAGGATTCAAGCAGTTGACAGCTTGTTTTGCCTCTGGCGAGGGTGATTAGCCTGGTGACTGCGAAGTTAAACTGGTGACCAGTTACGTAGGTGTGGGTACCCAATCGTGATAATCCGTCATTTCGTCGCACAACCAGCTTTTGCTAGTGTTTCTGCCATCCGAGCATGCGTCCTGTGTAGTGACAAGGACAGTTTAGTTATACGCAAGACTGCTCTCTAGGCTTTAATCGGTCCTTGATTTTCAAGTCCCCATTGTGTATGGTAGTTTGGGTCGGTGTGCCATATCGAACCCTTGTCCCGCAGCCATGTGTTCGGTCGCCTCTGATACGTCATTGATGTATGGCAGCGCACACCATACCCTAGAGGCTATTTCCGGTCGCCGGGGATGGGCGGTTGAGGAAAGAGGGAATGCAGTAGATGCATCCAAAGGCTAATATCACTTCAACATAATTTACACGAAAGCCACCGGGCTTGCTTTCAGTCTGCTGTGAAGCAGGGGGTAACCTAGTCAAACTCAATAGTATAAATTTCGTCGCTGTTACTGGTTAATTATTTCGGGCGCAAAGACGTAGACATCGTCAAATGAATGCCTTCAGCAAACCGTTTCGCATAAACTCATAGCAGTGATGTTGAGCCTCACTTGATTTCTCTTGCGCTTGCTGCAGCGAGTCCAGATTCGTGTGGAAATAGTTCTCAAACAGCTTCAGTTGTGAGCTGCCAGATAATTTGGTATGAAAACTGAGAAACTGCGTGTTGATCGTCACTTCCATGAAGACAATTATTTATCCAGATAAATGTAAAGTGCTCACCGGAACTAATTGGTATTGTCACCGACGTTTCGGAGAGCGTGGCCGGCTCTCCATTGTCAAAGCGTCTACGTCTAATAGCAATCATTGTTTAGAATGACAGGTTGAAATTGTCGAAATTTCATTCTGGCAGGCTCTGAGACTGAACTTTAAGAAAAACTCCCTAAGCAACCCACGCGATTCCTGCTTCTTGATTTAATGGGTATGTAAGTGCCCATGTATATTTCAGTTTTAGCCATTTATATAGCGTTGGTAAACTGGCTCTCTTAATTAAGTATATTGCCTTTGTACCTTTAAGGAGTAGTTTGGAACTAGACCGTTTTTATTGTGAATAGATTGGCTACTCTTTATGGCTTCCCTTTGCAGCTGTTCCGTCTGGATTCATGCCTTGGTTCAAAGAACAACTTTCTAATCTACATCGAGATATCCGGACGCTCGTGGCAAGCCACCACCAAAAGAAGTTAAGTTTTTTATTCTGCGTCCACAGTCAATCTCTCCTTACCTGAAAACCGACACAAGGGGTCGTGTTGCTAGGGGGCGAAAAGGCTAGTTTCCAGAATGTCAACAGTTCTCTCGGGAAGAATTTTCAACTTGGCGGAAAACTTTTGTAAACCACAATAGCGTGACAAATAGAGCATTAAAATACTGTGTAACACCTATGGATTTTCTGATAAATTTAAAATGCTCAGTGGAACTGGTGTGTACTGTCATTGGCGTTTCGCAGAGCTTGGCCTACTCTCAATTGTCAAAACCTCTACTGCTAATATCGATCAGTGTTTTAAATGACAGGCTGAACTTGTCGGCCTCAGAATGATCGATTTTCCTCTCGTTCGCTGTCTCGGTCTTTGCGTGGATGTTTGTACAGCTTGAAAGCCGCTGGTTTTTGGCAAATTCTCATCGGTCGATAGTGTTTGTAAGCTTGCCTCCTTTTCCAGTTGGTTCGTCGTGCGGCCATCTTTGCTTATATACGTTAGTTCTGGTGTTACAATCTTGCCCTCGTCAATATGCATGTAAAACGCAGGACTGTATAAGCCGTTTGACGGTCTAGATACTGGCTTTATAGATTTCACATTTGAATAGCATGTCTCAAACGTAAGTTTTTCGGCTTTCGGCCAGTCTCTCCAATATGGGCTGTTGGCTGTGAGTTACGGCCTAGCCTCCGAGCCGCCAGTTTGTGCTCATGTAGGCGGGTCTCAAATTTCCATCCAGTTTTCCCGACGTAGTTGGTGTTGTAGTTGGGCTTGTTATGTCGATGAAAATTCTGTCAAGCACCTCGAAGATTTACTGAACTCGGTTGACTCAAATATCCGATTCAAGATGGTCGTTGAAATAAACAACCAACTTACTTTCCTCGATGTGCTTGTGCGCCGGTGTGCAAATGGCCAACTGCAAACTACGGTATTCGGAAAAGCAACCAAAACAAAGCAAATACTTCAATTCAAAAGCAATTACCCTCTTTCTCGCAAACATAGCTGCGTCCGAACTCTATTCCAAGGAGTTGGAACATATTGCAGCACGTCAGTTCACACAAAATTTGTTTGACAGTACCTTCATGACCTCTTCTGAGCTGATGGATACCCGAAAACATCCAAAACAAGCACCGAGTAAATAGACGATGTCCAATAGAACAACCACCTGAAGGCTGAACGGCCATTCCCTACATACAAGGAGTCTCCGAGGCAATCTTTCGACTGTTACATTCCACCGGAGGAGGTGAAGTCAATCGACCTCAGGTGACAATTCACTGCCGTGTTACGCAAACTAAGGACCAACTGCCCCCTACCGAATCCTCTGCATTTGTCCACCAAATACGTTGAAATCATGGGCTCTGCACCTACGTCGGGGAAACTGGATGAAACTTGGAGACCCGCCTACATGAGCACAAACTAGTGGCTCGTAGGCTAGGCCGTAACGCACAGCTAACGGCCCATATTGGAGAGACTGGCAAGATTTTGACATTTAAGGAGCAACCAGCGTAGGCTGAGGAACATCGAAAGCCGAACGACTTACTTTTGAGACATGCTATTCAAATGCAAACTCTTTAAACCGGTATCTAGACCTTCGAACGATCTATAAGGTCCGGCGCCATTACATGCATAATGAGGAGGGCAAGATGGTTACACCGGAACTAAGGCATATAAGCAAAGATGGCCCCACGATGAACCAACCGGAAGAGGAGGCAGGCTTACAAGCACACTCGACCGATGTTAAATTGCCCAAAACTAGCGGTAATCAAGCGGTACGAACATCAACGCAGAGGCCGAGGCAGCCAACGAGAGAAAATTCAATCAGTCCAAGGTCGACTATTTCAGCCTTTCATTCTTAACACTGATCGTATTTGACGTAGACGCTTTGACAATGGAGAGCCGGCCACGCTCTCCGAAACGTCGGTGACAATACCAACCAGTTCCGGTGAGCACATTACATTTATCGGAATTTCATCCTCTGCAAATCTGAACATTTGTTTACATTTAATCGTTGAAAATTTGCCTGACCAGCACATCAAGGAAGGGCAGCTGCTAACCTCCGTCCTCCTTCTTGAATCGTGTATCTAGGAGGATTGAGTTGCGAAGCTTTTGGTTATGGTCCTCTCGATCCATTACAATAGTGGATCGTCCTTTATCAGCGGGCAGAATTTTAACCCATTCATCTGTCTTAGTTCTTTCAGGGCTTTTGAATTACTTTCTGAATCCCATCGGGTTTCTCTGTGCGTCATCATTAAGGAGGTGACACGTTTTCGGTAGGGGAGTTTCTCGTCAGCAGCTGTTCCAGTTCTCACAAACATGGCTTCGATGGGTGCAATTAATTTGACGGGGTTGGCATTGGTGGAGGTAAAACAAGCCCCAAGCATCCGTAGTGGCTGCACTTTTAGTAGCTTAGATGGGTAGTGTTGGACCAAGTTCAATATTCCCGTGTCAGATAGTTGTAACTTGGTCTGTTTAAGCTTGAATATCACTCGCTTCTTGGCTTATCTGTGATGCAACAGAGCAGACCTCGTTTTGGCAAAGTCCACGGCGATGGACTGACCAAGAATGCGGACACACAACCTTCGATTCGGCTCAATCGCACCCTTGTAGTTCTGTAGAAGCTATGAACAATTTACAGGCCAAAATGAGCTTTACGATAGAGCATGATAAGAATGACACACTGCCTTCCTTATATGTTATTGTTCGTAGGTGGGCCGATGGTTCCATTAAGAGGTCAAAGAATGCGAACACACAACCTTCGATTCAGCTCAGTTGCACCCTTGTAATTCTGTAGACACCAATGGCACTCATCGATCAGAACTCTCATCGTCTGTTTGACGAATCGCTTCGACATTTCTCTGCCCATAAGCGTGTGAACGTGGGCCTTATATCTCAGACATCGCCAGGTCAGTTTGTCTTGGATGTTTTTGTGCAAAAAAGTAGTTGCTCCTACCTTGATGCCTCGCGTGCAGTGAATATCTCCCGGGTAGGGGCTGTCTGAAGTGCATCACGCTCGAAGCACCTTATCCTGTCAGACGAAGTTTGTTCATGGCCGATTTTGACGGTCTTAGAAAGCATCGCAATATGCATCTCATAGGTGTTCTACTGCACTCCCGAAATGGGTAGTATATAAATAAGTTTAGTCGCAAACATTATCTGGTTTTCTTGCCTCTTTATTACAGCCAAGTAACGGCGTTTTCTCAATACTTAACATACATATTTACGTAAGACGTCAAGTTATGGTAGTCTATCAGAATAAATGTTCACCTAATTTGTCGGATTTGGTTTATTATACCGCTTCATGGTCATTTATCATCTCTCTTATTTGGCTAACAAGCAAATTTCAAAGCACAGCTCCAAGATACCTGCTATTACTACACTGGGAGACACAAGTCCGTTGCGGGCTTAATGGACAGCCAGAATGCCACTTTCTCCTTGCGCACAAGTTAAGTCAAAAAAAATCTTTATTTTTTACTTTTATCTTATTTCATGCGCATAGCAGAGTTAAACATATCAGCTCATTCGTGTTAATTGCAAATATTTAAAACGAAATTACTAGTAAAGAATGACAATAAAATTGTAAACATATGTCTGTCCAAGGTCCGAATACCTATGTGCAATCAAGCTGACTTTTGAAGTTTATTCTATGCTCTGAAATTTTCTGTCAATGAAAGAATGTTAACTTACAAGTTTACCAGTACGTTTTTGCTTTATGAATTTAGGAAAAAAGAAAATAACGCACTAACTTACAATGAAACAATTCTGAAAATTCAGTGGACGCGCAAGTGAGCAGTCTTCGAGGAAATTGGGTTAAAGTCTGCTGGTAGGCAGGGAAAAGTCA
This sequence comes from Schistocephalus solidus, assembly GCA_017591395.1. Classification (NCBI taxonomy): domain Eukaryota; kingdom Metazoa; phylum Platyhelminthes; class Cestoda; order Diphyllobothriidea; family Diphyllobothriidae; genus Schistocephalus; species Schistocephalus solidus. Next base: position 220,454 of record WEDG01000783.1, on the reverse strand, counting down.
ACCAAGGTCAAAAATAACACATCATATAATTTCATACCACGGAACCGATTCAAGCCTAATTTTTTAGAAGTATTGAAAACATTGTTAGTTTAAGGAATATAAGTATGATTAGAAATGCTTGCGATTGCCCACCATAAGAAACATTTGTACCACAAAAAATAATTACGCAAGGGCGTTTCCACCCTGACACAAATAACCTAATAAAGCCGTAGGAATAGCCGGCGGAGGAGGGGTGCGTAGCTGTACAGGCCGTGGTTACTTTTTTTGAAGTCCACGTGTGTCCTTGCGTGCGCTGAGTCCTACTGAAATGATAAGGACAAGTGGAGTATTCAAAGGTGTTGTGTCGGCCTATTGCGATCCCTTCGAAGTATTGGATAGTTCTTAGTAATACGAGAAATCGCATTTCAGAAATCTGAGGTCTGCATTATCGATTTTGGAAAAAGTAGCCCTAAAATCGAAAAGAAGTGTGCTTACGTAACTGGCTAGACTAACGACAGAATGTTAACTAGACAAAGATGTACAGCACCATATTCAACTGGTATGCAGCATAGCCCACAGACAACAATTCTCGTGGCCGATGCGCACAAAAGTTCGGTAGGAACTGTATTTACAGCCTGTCGGACACTTGTGATATATTTATATGAATTTTTTCAGTTTTGTATTGTGGGGATCGTGCAGAGGAAGTAATTTATGGCACATGTGCACCTGGAAAAAATTCAGAAGCAAAGCGGGACCACCAAGAGACCTTAACTCTTTTACCTCGCAGGCTGGGATAGAGCCTCTCCATATTCGCAAAAAAACACTGTTTGGACTTGCATAGTTCGGTCACGTGCAGCGAGGCAGCCGTATAATGTATGTCTTATTGGCTCAGTACTAGTTCGAGCCAGCCAATTAGAAAGCCATACGCACGCGTTCGAAGGTTTGCAACGAACTACGTGTTGTGACCGGATAGACGATCAGTTGTAACGACATCAACAACATCAACGGCGTTTATGCTTTTCAGTGTGATTTCTCAGGGTATACGGCCAAAGGCTGGAAAAAAAAAGACTAAATGGCCTTTATTACACTGCAGTAATTTCCTCACACGCACAACAACGAGATGTGAAAATCCATACAGTTAGACTTAGGGACGCTTATACAGTAGCTTCACATGAACCAGACTGCCAGAGTTACGACCACTTCTAATTTTAGCATTAAATTCTAAGATCATGGGTTTTACAAATGCACCATGCATTAGCTGCTTGTTCTGAAGCCAAAGGCGACCTGGCAAAGGGACATAAATAATTTGCCTAGGAGACACTGTCGTGCATTTTGCCCAAAAGAAGATAAGAGTGAATACGTACAGTTATTTACCTATATCAGCTATTTTGACTCTTGATGTAAATGGGGAACACTAAAGTGCGGAAATGAAGTCAACCTTAATGCTATATGCCGTAAGTGCCGAGCAACCGTCCCGTTATACATGTCCTAGTGAAACTATCTGAGTAGTTTGAAATCATTGACGATAAGGTCACGGAAAACCTTAACCACTGTATTGAAGAGCATCATGAAAGGATGAAATCTTTATTAAACGAAGAGTTTAACATAGCATTTGACTTCAGCCTGTAAAAGCTCAACGAGTCCTTCAACCATTCAAAATATCTTTGCTTAAATTAAGCGAAAAAGTTAGTGAGAAGACATCCCAAGCTGCATCACGTGGTTTGGGGTTAAATAAACACCCGGAGACTATTAAAACAAAATTTGGTTAATGTCAACTGGCATTTGCTTTCCTTTTCATAAAAAAATAATTATGTGCTGATCATGCAAATGTTGCAGGCACCTCAAAAGATCCTACGATATATGATTCGTATCCTAAAGACTGCTTGTATAATGCCTTTGACTCATACAAATGAGGCATTATTTTTCCGGAATTAATTTGAACACAACAAAGGTGACAAACTAAGTATATTTTAATGATGTCATAGAATTTTGGCATCTTTTTCAAAATGAAAACAGTCATCGCCTATTAATAAACTGTCCAATTACTCATCGACCTAGAGAACTGAAACTTGATAGGTAAATAAAATATAAACCGGGGTTTGATACATTCGAGTGCGCATAATGAGAGGAAAAAGGGGAGGAAATTTATTAAAGCAAACCAGATAAGATTATAGTCAAAAAGGTGTCCAGTATGAGTAAGACTGCAACGCGCAGGACGGCAGTTATACGTCAGTGGGGGAGTGCAAGGACGGGTGAGGGAAGGTGGTGACTTCCATTATCGGTCCGTAAAATTTCAGTGCGAGGTTGATCACCGGATTCAGTTGCTTACAGGTTTCTGGTGTTACCCTCCGCATTGCAGTGACTTCAGCACAGCGCAGGAGACATCTAGATGTCGCCCAAAATATGACCTTACAGGTAGTTATTGGGTCCAACGTATGGCCAGTTTTCACCAGGTGCTTTGCACTTTAATTTTTGTGTACTTTATTTTTCGCCATCTGCAGCCTTTTCCATATATGTTCCGCTGACTGATTTGCCATCTGCATTTGCGCTCGCCCAATGTATTTGCAAGTATTGTTTCAAAAGATGGACCTCTAAATGGAACCATCGGCCCACCTACGAGCAACAACATATAAGGAAGGCAGTGTGTCATTCTTCTCATGCTCGATCGTAAATTTCATTTTGGTTTGTTAACTGTTCATAGCCTTCAGCAGCAATCCTCCGCATCTTGGAATTTCGAATATGGCGAAAATGCCATCCATATATCATTTATAGAATGCTGGTTGCTGTAAACTTTGGCTTCATTTTCGCCATGCCACTATGTGGTTGCTAGCGGGGCTCGAAAATGAGCTCCATGACATAACGGGACGAGTGAGTTCTGTTAACGATCAATGAGCGTTCATAAACGAAGGAAGGTATCCACTAGGACTGGCCCTAATGGTCTATCCATAGTTACACCATCGATCTGTTGATCCAACCAGTTGTTGTACAGGAAATGTACATTTTTCGTGTCTGTTTGTAATAGTTTCCAATATTGACCTGTTTCCAGTCACATGCTTACAAACAATGCCAAAAGTTTCGTTCAGTGACGCGCTTGTTAACAGCTGTAGCACGTAAAGTGAGATCATGTGCTTTATCAGTGAACTTTCATTCTTTAGCTCATATATGCGGGAGAAGGTATTCTTTGTAGTGCAAGCAGCAAGGTTGCGCCTGATTGATTATGTTTAATGGACAAATCACTGGGCACGTCTTTGTCGCGGTGAATTCCTCATTGATGTATTTGGTCGTAACGGTACTCCGTCCTTGGGGAAGTGTATTAGCACGTATACCCTTGCAATATGTGAAATTACAGGCCTAGGACATGCAGACATGTCCTTGCCTATTATTTGCTTTTCAATTAGAAATTTCACCATTGTCCTAATACGGTCTTCCAGTGCTTATGGTTCTTCTATCCAATTGGTTTTAGATGACAATTTGCTGGGTCAATCAATATTTATTTACCTATCACGTTTCATCCCTTAAGGTCAATTCTTAATTGGTCAGTATATCTTCAATTTTTATTACGCAGTGTCCGTATTCAGTTGAATAAAGGTCTCGAAACTCCATGAATAAATTAAACCGTGCTTATTTCGTCGCAATTGTCTTGTTCTAATACAATTGCTTCCGGGGATCGTACATAACCATCAACTTTCCTATATCACCTCCACAAAAACACAAAAGCTTGTTCCCTCTCCCCTGCTTCTGCTTTTCCGTTTGTGATTAATCACACAAAAACCCATTTAGGCGAAAGATTATCATATAAATTACGAAAATATTCCTTCACATGTTAGGAGACATCGTTCATAAAATGTGTATCAATTCTTTTCTCTGGTGGATATCACAACCGTCTCCTTACAACACAACTTTCAAGCAAGCGAATTCTGAATGCCATTTCTACAATATGACGACTGATTTGGGTAGAGCTTAATGAGATAAAAATCTAGCTTTATTTGTATTACGGTAAGAAACTGTCCTTTAACCTAAAACAAAATGGGTTATTTCCAAGGCAAACTCAGCAGCTGGACAGATTGGCATATCAATCAGTTTTAATTCACAAGGCCTGCAGGTGGTCATTTATTCCCCTTAGATGTTAACCCTCTGAAGAGATTCTCTAAGCCAGTACGCGTGATGGTAAAATCAAAAAAGAATGACTTTAAATCTAGAAGTACCTAGATTTCACGTATAATAGCTTGAAGTGTTTCATAATACGATATTACTGTGAGATGAGACCCTACACAAATGCGAGAAGTCAAGCAGATGGTAAAATGAAGCAATTTAATAATAAGACCGTGCTGCGTTTAAAATAAGTTGTTCTTTTTGTTTATCTGAAAGTAGGTTGGCTCTATTGCGCTCACGTACTTCCATTTAAGGTCTATATATGCACTGCATGTCCATCCTTCCTATATTCAACGATGACATTTGATTAAAATAACTATTTCTGTATTTTGATCAATAGTATAAAAATGAAAAACCACTATTTCTTCAAAAATAAGTTTCAATGCTCAAGTTTACTTTAGGCTTTGGTGTATACAAGGGATCAAAATTAACTTAACTATAAATTGTGATACATTTAAAACTCGGTAAAACGTAAGTATTCGGCGTTTTTCAAACCTGCATTCGTTGATGAACACTCACCGAACGCCAACGGAACACACTCGTTCCGTACTTCCTTGAGGCTCTATCTCGAGCTCCACTGGCAACCGCACAGTGGCTTGTAGTAGAAAAGGCAAATAAATATTGCTGGCAAAGAAAAGAGAGACTGGAATGGACATTTATGGCTTATAAGCCATAGTCAGCCAGTCATACCCAACCCTAGGTGGTGGTAGAGCGGAACATTTGGGTTCCGTTAGCGATCGGTGAGCATTCCCCATGAATTCAAGTCAATGTTCCCGATCAGGAGTGGCAAGAAAATGAGCCCGTGGCTGAATGGTTAGAGCGTCAGACTTCTGGACATCGGGTCGGGTGTTCGATCCTCGGCTGGTGCAACACTTGAGGTTGGGTTTAACTGACTGACGACGGTTAATAAGTCAGAAATGGCCATTTCAGTCTTCCTTGTTGTTACGAGCAATATGTATCTGCCCATTCTTTGAAACCTCTTAGGTCAGATTTCAAAAATTGAAAGTTCTGAGTCTGAAAAGTAAACATTAATGCATAGTGTGGCAGTTCCACGATGCTCCAGCAAATAAACGAAAGGTCTGCTCTGTTAGCTACGATCGGCAGTTTTAAAAATCACGTATCATATTTACTGCATATTCTAGTGTCTCAAGAAATTAAATAAATTATAATTATGCGCACATTGTAAAGTGCACGGTCAAATATGCTGAGGATGAAGGTGTGGCAACTACCGACAACAATCTTCAAAGTGCTCATGTTACGAATAAAACATGCACAGCAAAGGAACACAGTATAAACACCAACGGAGGACACGTCAGGCAACTGTACATTGTATTCACTAAGCTGGCATGATTTTGATGGCTTTTTATCGTACAGATAGACTGTTCAAAGGTCTTTCAGAAATTTGGTGCATATTCACTCTTGATTGCACCTTTGGTTTCAGTTAAGTTGGCTATATTTTTAAGTTTCAGCTCTAAGTTCACCTGAAAAAAGTTTCAGTTTTCCACCCACTGTCTATTTCACACATTTTCCTATCGAGTCCATGATTTTGCTCATGGTTTATATATGCGATCTCATATCGTATCGTCTTACTTTTAATCAGCAGCCATTCACCAAACTGGCTACTGCCGAAATGCGCCAAATTTATGAAGATTTAACAAAGACACTGATGAGATTTCCTACGTTTATTAATTTTATTTTCTGTTAGCACTTTTCAAGGAAGTAACGACGTTTTTAAGTGCCTTCTTTTACTCGTGTTGAACATTTTCATTTTTTCGTCGTATGTGTTCTGTTTTATTTGGCAATAAACTGATTTTAGGCTTAACAGTAACCGACAATTTAACATAATAGCGCGTATTTATTTGTCTTCCTAAACGGCTTTTCCAACATGTCTGCTAAAAGCTTACATTTAGGAAACTGTAAAAGCATTTATGACTTTTCCGGCGTCTGAATGAGGAAGGGAAATTGTCGTTTTTATGGTGCAAGGCAGTAATAATAACTAAAAAGGAAGTCTGACGGGCGGTGCGTTTACATAAAATTGGGTTTATACTCTTGTCAACCAAGCGCAGTCACCAAGCTTTAGCATACATATATCGCCAATCTTTAATCGTTGTATGCATTGCCTGAGGATCACGTGTTTGGTGAAAATTCCATCCGATAATTCTGAAAAGAAACAAAGATTTATTCTAAATTATAGAAGTAATGCCAATGAAGGTTCGGCTAATGTATTTTCAAACAAGAATATAGAGTAAATAGTGCAGTTTCTTTATGAGCAAAGTTAAAATAGTTTCAAACGATAAATATACCTGCACTTCTGCCTTCTCGTTGGAGGATGCTGATAGTAAAATAGGTAATTGAGGCTTAAAAATAACAGTTAACAACGAAATACTGCGATGATCTCAAAGTTTTTACCTCAAGAACACTAAACGAAGGTGCCTTTATCTAAAATTGCGACGAAAAGGGAAATAATTTAAAGAATGGGATACATTTAAAAGAAATTCATGAAATTTAAAGACAACGAGTGTATACAAAGGCGAAATTCATTAAAATACTATTCGATCCTTGTACACATGGTGCAAATAGTTTCCGAAACCAATTACCGATGCATACTCTCACGATGTTAAGAGCCATAATTGATGAATGTTTAAGTGCTAAGTTTATACTTCTTAAGACATAAAGATTAAATAGTAATGATATTTACCAGTAAACATGGTGTCACCTTTTCGGGGTAAATGCTGCACATATAACAGGCAACTTAGAGTAAGGAAGATGTTTATGGACAGGGCTAAAGTAAAGTTAGAGTCAAGGTTCCGGTCATGGTAAATGTAAGGGTTAGGTGAATTTTAAGGTCAGGTTTAAAATTAGGGTTATGGTTACGGTTAGAGTTAGGGTAAATAAGAGAAATAGGCCACCACAACATTTGTCTTTCCTGAAATTAAGCTTAAAAACTCCTGTTGGAGGTGAAAAGTCCCATTCGCGCATCCTGTGCGATACAAGCAATTTCTACCAAATGTACAATATCCGAAAGTTTTATTTCAGTAAAGCCAAAGGCCTAGTCCAGTCGCACACTTCAGTCGGTAAGCAACTTTGTTTTCAATTAACTCGCACATAAGGAGCAGATTTAAACAGATAAAAGTCTCTAGAACCCTTCAGCATGCTGCTCATCTGCGAAAAATGCTTAAGTTTTGTTGCAGTAGGGTGAGGTGCCAAACTGACCCTCATGTAACTGCTTACACTATTCTTCACTCATTATCCATTAATAGCCGTCTAAGCATTCAATGTAAGTCCACATCGATCAAATAGCTGAGAAAACCTTCATGTTATTTTGATACAAAATATCCGCACATTTAGTTTCCCTTAGGTGAATTTAAAATTATTCATTTCCTACCGATTTGGCAGTAAATAACTACTTCTCCGATCAAGTCAGCTGGACACGTGTGAACTATAATCAGTTCCATATTTAAACTGATCCTGCCACCATTAACCTGCATAAGGTGAATATTCCGTCCCGAGTACACAACCACAACCAGATGGGTTGAGATAGGTTACATGTACCCCGTTAGGACACGGAGAAAGGAATGCCTCCATACATAGGAGCAGCAGCAAAATTGCAGGAGGTTACCATGCCCTAACGCTAAAACTAACCATGACTCAAACCTAAACTCTATCCCTGCTCCCAATATCCCGAAAATAAAGCCCACAGCCAGCCGTAGTGTAGACGATGTCTCGTTGTCCCAAGGCCAATACAACTTCAAGAATATTCGGATAATGAGGCGCGAATGTAAAACGACAGCATAGTATAGTTGGTGGCTGACTTCAAGATAGTAACCGAAATTCAGAAATGGGTTTTAGACTACGACATTCTGCGTAAATAAGGTGGGAATATCGATCATCATGCGGCAAAATCCTATATTATTTCGGATTCGCCAGTATGCTTGCTTTTGACTGCACGTTTTTTCTTCTTCTTCCTGTACCAAGTGCACTCAACGAACGGTGATGAATTGTGTATTATACATTTTTTCTATTGAGTTTTGGTGTCTTTATACATTTAAATATAGGACACGAAAAGAAAATATTGTTTTTTGTACCCATTTGGTAGCTAGCCATTTTTTCTTCAACTGGCAGGCTCACAAAAGTATATTTTGTGGTTTTAAAAAAGTTTCTTATTATGAAACGTTAGGAAAATACAGTCTCCAATCAATTCGCATTAACCCTCTTCGCTTACTAACGTCCATCAGTGCAAACATTTATGAACCCCTTTATGGTGGCTTCTTAATAACGTAGAGGAATGCATGATAGTCCTTACACTGAAAGAATACAGCTTTTTGACTTAAAAACTATTCGCAAATGTAATGGCAGATCTGGTTCTTACTTATTCGGCCCTTTGTTAAGGTTTTTAATATCTAACTGTACTCTTCAAAATTTGAAGAACACGTGATGCGCCACCAAATGAGCACAATAAAGAATATATTTGCTCGCCTTTATTCTAAAATATATCTGAATATAAACTTTTAGAAATCAATATACAAATGCATACTGCTTAAGTAGTCATGTCTTATAGGGTCCAGTTTGTGCAGGTAACCGAAGGATGTGCATTCAAAAGCTTGTTTTCTGTAATATCTGAAATATAATAGGATTGTACCATACGATGGTTGATACCTAAACAGAATTTAAGGAGCCTTTCCTACCAGAAAAAGCATTTAATAATGTCGGTTACCACTTCATGTGGCCGGTCACTGACCGTAGCTACTGGAAAATCCGAGTTAGAATAGAAACTACTTTAGGCTCACCAATCGGTTCCCCAATCTGAATATCACTCTCTGTTGGTTATGGCAATTTTACTTACTCAAGACTGCACATGGTCAACAAGAATAAGGGATTGTGAAACCATTGCATTCGTTATAATTATTTCCTAGCTTTCGCTATAGCTGCTCAGCGCACATTCAAACGATAAACTTTGTGAATTCTCCCGGTGAACACATTTTCATTATTCGGCAAGGAATGGAGTTTAGTCAAGTGTTAGTTGCTTAACCACGTGAGATCTGTGGTTGCCATTTTCAGACTTTGGGAAATAATTTCTGACGTGTTACATCAGCTGTTTGATATTTTTGGCCCAGCCTTACGTTACAAGCACACACCAATGCATTTTTCGAATCAGACTTAGCTGAAATCATGCTCTTTTTTACGATTGCCATATGTATGTTACCTGTGCATTATTTGCAGTGAAATTGGTTGTCTATTTTTGTATATGTATTTAATCGATCAAATAAAGTTACAAAAAATGGAAAGTGTGTTCTTCAGTTGCCTCCATTACAATTTTTGCAAGATTTTAATGTACAGCCTTAACTAAAGTCTATTTTATGTTTAAAATTTTCCTCCCAACTCATGGAGTCATTTTCAGTAAAGGAAAATCGAAGAGCTATCAGACGACACAGTAACAAGGGGCGCCAGAAAAACTATAAGATGTGATGTTGTTTTACAAGAAAGCTAGACGGTACTTAATTATTTTCAAGTTTTTTCATCAAGAAAATCACCACCGTATGTTTGCAGTATCATTTTAAAAATTCGAAATCATTAATGCAGAAAAGCTTCAAGGAAATTATTGTCTTAAGAAAACTCATTTTAAAAACAAATTCGAAATTCTTCCTTGACTTCTTTGCATGAGAAGATGTTTTTGCAATGCAAAAATCAGAAAAAGACGTTAAACAAAGCAAGTCTTGTGCAAAATCTCACTGGATGGAATGGCTGCTCCCGAGGTTTTTACAAACGAAGGCGTGCAGCTCACTTGATGCTCGTAATAAATAACTATAATGAGCCAGATCACATACAATTAGATACAGTGTTTCACATGGGATGGTCCATTTTGCGCATTCGATAGCGCTACTTACCACGCCTTGTTAATTTCATTTTGCATTTGCAATGAGGGTATTTGCAAACAACGACGGCACCGTTTGGAGGGATGAAAATTTTGAGCGAATTTTTTGAATCATTCATAGATGACCGTTCATAATCTCAAGCGCTGCAGTTTTCACATACTGTGTATCGTTTGTCATTTTCCGATGTTATTATTTTGACGTATCAATCTTTACTCCCAGCGAATGGAGTTTTTTGCTAAAAAATTCTTAAAGTATACTTTCATAGTAAAGCGTATCGCTTTCACCCCCATCAGAAATGTCTCAGGGACTGCAGATTTCTCTGAACATAGCATAATTGTTGGGTCGCACAGGTGCCACATTTTGTAGTACGATAGCCATTTTGGCACTATGAAAACAGATAGTAAACCGAATGAGCAGCCTGGCATTATTCATCTAATTCCGTGAGAATAATCTTTCTCTTCTGGCTACTTGAACTCATGGGCCAAATGACATCCCAACCTTCCTCAAACAAAGATGACTAAAAGGACGTGAGGAAAAAAACGTCAAAATAAATCATCTAGGCGCCAGATCCTCGTCGCAGCTACGCAAACGTATATGCTAATTTCGTTCCGGCTTACTAGTGTCTACTTCGTTGGACTAAAGGACGCGGAACAGCTTCACAATGGGCACTCATCAACAAGTGGGTGTCAACGGCGGAATAAATGTAAAGGGATTCAGCTAAATAGTTTTTGCACGTCAATCGTTTATTCTATATAGTTCTATTTCCAATTCAATCCAAACGATTATCAAGATAATCGTTATTTGCTGGTTTAACTCCACCTGTTTGTTTTGCTCAGAGCAGGATTTTAAAATTTTTCCACAGTCAAATTTTTATATTTTTCCGATGGAAATTAATTTTTTAAATTTATTATTATATTATTTTAATGGAATTTAATTAAAAACATTCTCACATAAACTAGTTCTGCCACTTAACTTTGTCTGCTTCCTGGTTGGCAAAAATAGCTGTTATATAGGAAGATTAATGTCCACACATTAAACTTGGAATATCACGCGTAGGATCATATTATAGAATGCTGTTAATCTGTATGACATCTGACGTTCCCGATAGCTGAGTCCACAGAGTAACTATCGTTATTTATAGTACTACCTACGTTTAACAAGCTACCTCACGTGTTGTCTTAGGGTCTGCCTAGACTGATAGTGATCGCGGTTAGTTCCACTTGTCAAGTGTTATCCTTTCGGTGAAAATACCTTACTTGCTGACCGCCCGCTGCATGAGGGTATCATATTTTCATCTGGCAACCACAGTTCCTATGTATTCTTAATCACCAGGTTAAGGACGCTCCGTTTCGCTTATTTCAGAACCAAAAACATCAAACAGACATTAAGTGCCAACTTTGTATTTTCTTTATGAGAGGCAAACTAAAATATCAGGCAAAGTTGCCTCTAAGAAACCGGAAAATTTCACTATGATTGAATCAAAACTAGTACTCACAAAACATACATATAATAATTTCTTCTTATTCTGGGTTTTTATATACAACAGTCTTATCCTCTGAAGTATACTTATATGCTCAGGAATGTGAAGGCGAATAATTCCAGTCAAAGACAACTATCGCAATTAATCTCCCAACTAGAGTACCATACGTTTTTAGCAAAAAAAATCAAAAATATTTCTAATACTGGTTCCATTTTCGGTGTGAAAGACCAAAATTACAAACTTTACCACGGGTAATTTTTTCCTCACAAAATACTTTAATATACTGTCAAGTAAAAGCATGATTAATGCTGTTTGTCTCACAATTACAATGGCATTTTATCCGTCAGCACTCCTTTGAGGCGTACACATGAATGTGAAACGATACACGATAAAAAGGTAGAATTGCGTGATTGGAAGTGATTTTTGCCAATGCACAGCAAGATGACAGTCCGGTTGCCAACAATTAGAATCGATTTATTCGTAAAATTAACAAAGATAATTTTCATCCGTCCTTTACAAACGTTCGGGGGAGTGCAAATGGCATATTTCAACGGGAAAAGGATTCTGGCTTCATGAGAAATGGTCCTTAGCGGTAGAGGTCGGACGGCGTTTATAATGACCGAGATAGGAAGTGAAGAAATAAATTGCAAGTCAAAAAAGGTACTATAGATAACAACAAACCGTAAGAAGAATGACCTATGCATCTCAGGTAAAAAAAGCATTACAACGTGAAATCTCTATGATAACTAGCATTACCTGTAAGCTGGAAGTTGGCGTTGAAAAAATGTCAAAGATCATAGTGCACAGAATGAAAAATAATTAATCAGTATTTGTTTATTGGAGGCTTTGATGAATATTACTGTTGACGAATTGACACAGCAAGCAACCGATTCTCTGGACTAAGGATCACGTGACTGGCAGATATCGGGAGAAAAAGTGATTTGTTTTCGATAAAATAACGCATAATGTGAAGCATTCGTATAATTCGATTGAATACTGGCACGATCTTTGTTAAACCACTGCTATCTATAGTAAAAGCTCACATGGAGGCGGAAGAAGAATGCTTTTAGGATATTTTATTATGTGGAAAAATTAAAAACTCGTATCTTTGGGACATAGATTGGTCCGTTATATAATCAGAAACCTTTAACTCATTAAATCCTCTTCGAGAAGTAATATAATGGTGAATAAAGAAGGTGTTAGCAGTACAACTCTAGTGAAACATATGGTCCAGTGGATGGAACAGTGACTAGGAAACAATCTGGACATCTCTCAGTTTGGATCATTATTTAAGCATAAATTTGCGCAGAAGATTACCTACTCGTGTATTTTACAACAATAGAACTTTTTCGACAAGTTATCTACCAACGAAGACTTTTCGGAAAGCTTAATATCCGTTATTCGACAAAGTAGTTGAGTGTGTTAGTAATAACATGAATAAACGTTTTGTTAACATAATGAAGCGAAACAGCAGTCGTCTGTGTTTTAAAATGAAGGCAAGACAACATAATATAATAAGTCATGTAATATATGAGAAGACTGAAAACAGGTATATGATTTTCATACTTTCATGTTTCTCTGTAACAGCAAATACTACTTAAACATCATTTTGCATTTTTGCCGCATATATACGTCCTTTTTTGCCATTTTAGACTACGAAGCTCAAAATGGATAAAGTAACTTCAAAGTAACCATTTTTGAAAAACGGATATGTTTGCACTTTTTGCTTCTTCTATAAATCTTTTCAGAATTTCATGAAAAGCGATATTTTGTCTAATTTCCCCGTTTTTTAATTATAAACGTGTGCAAATATTAATTATAAATGACCCAATTAATTAATTTATAACTATACTAAACTATATTTGCATTGTGATCTTCCAGAGAGTTTTACTTCTTTTAAATCATGCACCCTTTATCCATCGCCATAGAATGTGCGGAATTTCTTACCATGATGTTTCGTAAAATCTATATTTTTCGATCGTATCCCGCGCACTCAATGAACTTGTTTGTCTTCAACGGCAAGTCAAATGTGAACAGAACCGTGTATGACAAGGGAATGGGACCCCACGTAATGCAAGTGAGTTTACACTAAATAACAGTGGATTAGTGCAACGGTCAATGAAAGGGTTTTGCTAGGGTTAGTGTTTGTCAAACAGTTTGTTGCTGGCTTAATTTCAGGATGATAATTTGAACTCCGATTAGGCTTCCATCGTAGACTTGAACATGAACCCACCTCTATCACTTTAGGGGCTCTCATTTCCGTGGCTTATCGAAACCTGTTTCAAAACAATGAACATTTATTGGATTTTTGCACTGGAAACTAGAAAAAGCTGATTAAATTATTAAAAAGAGAAAGGTTATTTAGCATAATTATCCTAAAACGTTCAAATACATTCGTTTATCCACGGGTGATATCGGATAAAATGCATACGTTACTTGCCTCAAACGTAGATGAAATGATTACTTCCTAAGGTGTTTTTATACATTGCAGGAGGCTATCTAAAAACATTTATTACTAAAGTATGGAACGGTAAAACGATCAACAGCAAAAGGCTCTACCATCAGGGTCACAAAACATCCATGGAAAATAAACTAAACTTGCGAGGATGTTTCTAATCTTTAAAATAAAGCGCATTCACACAGGTACTGTCTTCGATATCAGTCAAAAACTTGCAGAATTTTCAAAGTAAAAGATACCAGGTTTAAAAATAGGGACTGGTAACCCTAGAACAATTATCTGTATTTAAAATTGCCAATCCTGACGAAGCTTGTGTTGGTTACCTTTAGGTTAATATAAATAAGTAGCTTGAATAATTTTCACGGAAATTCAAAATCGAATGTAAAAATCATAATTTAAACAAATAAAACGTTAATTTTTAAAATTGGAAATAATGTTTTGAAATCTAGTAGGCTTGTTAAATCCTAAATGATGTTATGTTCGCTGAACATTGATGATAACACAATGCACCTCAGTATGCGATAATGGCGTTGTTCGCGATTTCGCAAGTCTTAATCAGTAGTCATTTGTTTAGCTTCCGCTGCTGAATTTTCGTGGGTTTTATGATACAGAATGCTGCTCTGCACTGATCAAAAGGCTTCATGTTGGATCGAAGTTAAGCGATCGACAAGAAAATTACGAGTGGATGTCACAAACTACTGACGTTTAAAAGGATTATCACTTAACATTGCATAGACACGGCTATAACACGGCTGCCAATTATATTTTAATCCGGCCCAATTTTTTGCGCTTCCAAGGTGGCCAATTAAAAAAACGATCACATGTCATTTGGTTCGTGTCACTCTAATTTGTGAGATCTCGGGCGTCGCCGTGGCTCACTAAAAGGTAAAGGTTAGTATAAAAGCTGGGGAATATTTGCGCATAAAACGAAGTTTGTATTCGTTCATCACATTTATTTTATGTTCGTGATCATTGATTTATATTTCCAAAGTGTATAAAATATAACTAACTACAGTACATGCCGGAGCTATCACTCAAAACTTTATCTGATTTAAATGGGTCTTCAGGAGTCAGAACGATGTCGCTGGCTTGCTGGTAAAACCAGTGCCGGAGGGTCGTGGAAAAAAATCAATGTCTTCATGGTAAAGGATATTAGCTCACATATGAACTTTGACTTGTTTATCTCAATCCCGGCCGTAAAGTAGGTGTAATTGATTATCATGATACATTTTCGCGATCAGAAGACGTTTTATGTATTAATGTTTTGTCACTTTATCGTCGCTACCACCACAGTAAATTTCTGCCTTTCATAGAGTGCCTACTTAGACAACGGTGGTATAGTTAGTAACTTAGCGCATGACAAAATTTGGCTTGAAATGTAAAGGTATCATTCCATTTCTGAAAGTCTCTTGGTTCAGAAGAGAGGTTTGGGTATCTTATCTGCTTTTCTTCCTGCACTGCAATTGTATGAGAAAGGATTGGTGAAATTTTCCAGCCAGCTTTCCACTCGACGATATGAAATGTATAACAGACAAGCGGCCTTACGTTTTATAGAATCGACTGGGATGAAAGCTGCCAACCACCTCTTCTGCAAATTGGCATTGTAAGGTTTGATATAAGCAGACGTTTTTAAAACTTGTGGAAATAGGGTTCGTCATTTGCTCAAGTGTAAACTGTTACATAAATAAATTTGGAGAACGAATGAACAGTTGAAAATCCGAATCCACTTCGCAAACGCAGGACACGGTTTTTTTATAAAACATTGCATAAACAACCTGCTAAATCATACTCACGAATAATATCTACTTAGTCGGTATAAATATTCCCGAGTACTTATGTCGTTCTTATAAAATTTGCATCAAAATTCATAAAAAGGATGCAAAACTATTTAAACTAGCACATATTTGATACATAATCGAGTTTTCCTTTATGCTTTGACCGACAAAAGACTTGTGTGAATTTCGGATGAGCACGTTTGGAAACACAACTTCGGCAAACAAATGTTCCATAGATTATTTTGTATCCAACATTGTCCTTAAGTTTGTGCACGAACAGGGACGGTAAACGCATTAAACAGCATTGCTTACTGTCAGCCAAATAGGAGACGTTTTTAAGTAGATTTCGTTCAAATGTTCTTCCAAAAGCAACAATTTCTGTCAGATAAGAACTTGAAAATGCCGTGCGCCAAATTGAGCAGGCGTAATTAGGAGTCATAGATGTAGTAAAAAACGCAATATTGCACAGTTAACAATTCATTTATGAAATCCCATGACCGAAAGTTTGATGAGGTATTTAGGAGGTGTTCTTAGAACTCAAACAATAAATAGTTACTTGAGCTCTCATTTATCATCAGGATTCCATCAAAGAGCAAAAAGTGAATTCCGGAAGCAGTAAAAATCTATCATATTTATTGGCTTCCTTCGACTTAATGCAGCATAATATTATTTCTGTTACCTCAAATGCTTGCCCAAACCAGTCATTCCAGATCTTGCAACAATTTCTTGAATAAACGCGTTTTTTAGATTGTGCAGCCAAAGTCAATAGCATCAAACATTTACTCCATTTTGTGGCAAAACCTCCCTATCTGATGTAATACCTATGAAGTAATCTGATGAAAAAGTCCAATTCACTGCCTAGGAACCTTAGAAAATTCCTGATATATCCCAGGTTTCTGGATTTTTAGAGTACACAAAAATAGCGTTAAGGAGGCCGTCATGCGGTGCAAAGTGTCAGACAAACAACCTGTGTTTTTTTAATCAAATTGGTCCTAAGGTATTTTTCTGCAAGGCAGTATCAGAAATCACCTAATGCGTTCTAGCTTTTTCATTATCACAAGCCTATTGTATTAATTGATATAAATATAGAAAAGGTTAAAGCATTAAAGCTGTGGTGTGTTAAAAATTAACTGTCTACTTCAGACAGATGACCACTTCAATGTTGAAACAACTGTTAGCTGTCTACCACCACTAACCCGTTTTAGTGTAACGTTCTGGTATTTCTAGGTTAGTCATATTTATTCGTAACCTTCGCAGAGTTGCTGAGCTTAAATTTTTCCGGATAGCAGAACTATAATTAGGATAATCGTAGCCGTTCTTTATTTGTAAAGGGCAACAGAATTGCGCGCATGGCATGTAGAACGGCTTTGATAAACCTATATCTACAAATTCGATCGCAGGCTCCCTCTCCTTCAATCGCAGCCCTCCCTTTTCTGACTACCACTAATGCTAAAAATAGTTGCTTAGCGTTCTGTACAGACCACATAACGCCTACTGATATATATGTATATCCTTCTCCTGCTAACCAGAAGCCTGGCTGATAATTGTGGTTGTTGATGAACCCACCATGTTATATGTTAATTTTCTTTGCAAGGCTCATCGGTAAGGTTTACTTAAAAGCATGCAGACGTAAAATAACTTTTGCATGCTTGAAGCATTGTTTTCCTAAGTGCAATGCAAGGGCACTGAAATAAGTAGAATTTAATGACGTCATGGTTTTTTACGACCTCCGATTCAACTGCGTACGGTCATTGCCTCTCAACAAGTAAAAAATAAACTGCCCAATTAAACATCGACCTAGAGCACTGAAACGGGAAAGAAGGGAACAGTTATTCAAGTAACTCAGTTCAGATTTTAGTGAAAGCCTGTCAAGCGTGATTAAGCCTGCATCCCGGGGTGAAGGAGTGAGAGGAGGGGTGTGGGAATGGGTTACGCCCATTATCGTTCCTTACCGCGGCAGTGCTTGCGGGGTTCTAGTTTTCTTTTCCGTATCTCAGCGGCCGCTGCAAGCCCTGGAAACGCTGAGTCGTCCCCGAAATGTGACTTTGCATGCAGTTATTGGGTTCGTCATATAGTCAGTCGCCAAGTGGGGCTTTCCAATCGAACGCTTGGGTACCTTATTTTCCAGTAAAGCTACCATTTCGACCCTACCGAGTCCGCCAAGTTTTTCACAAGTGGGTCAAACGAATTATTCAAATCTGCCAAAATCCTCTACTAATTTCGGTATATGTACAGTTGTCCGAGATGCCAACTGCCTTAGCCTGCCCCAATATATTTATATCTACAAATACGCGTAAACGCATAACTAAAATTTGATGTGGCGTGCAGAGGCAGAATATCTTTGGTTGGTCTACCCGGAATGGCTGCTGGGGTGCTCATGAACAACAATATTTAGGCGGCCTACGTTCGTTCAATCGTGCATTAAAGTCTTTGGTTGAACATATTTGACCTATTATGACCCTTTAAAGGGAGATAGATACTCGTGGACATTTTTGACATGGATATTTTCCGTAGGACATTCTTCTCTGGAAAGGCGTTATTTAACGATGAATTTCTCCAGCTACCGGCTTTCAAGAAAGATGTTTTTTTGAAAAGTGATGTCTTCATCAATCGTATTTAATGAACAGATCCCAGTGGTTTTATTGAACAAGCGCAAAGCCAAAGTTCTTTTTCACTGAATTGGAATGAATTTGAGGAAGTGCATATGCTGACCTTTCGAAGTAGTTTTTCAAAAGATGGACATCTAAATGTAACCACCTGTTCCCCTACGTACAAGAACATCTAAGAAAGGTCGCTTGTTCTTCTTCTCATACTCGAGTGTAAGTTTGATCTTGGAATATTAATTTTTTATAGACTATAGCCCTATTTCTCCATATCTTGTATTTTTGAATAGGGCAAAATCCATATATATCCTCTATATTATTCGGTTTTCTGTAATTTTTGGTATAATTTGTCGCATGAACTTTGACATTACTATATCTGTTAATACTGGCTCCAGTGGGCTGACAATAGCGAAAGCATTGATCTGTCGGTACGACTGTTTGGTTAATATTTGAAGTAGCTTTTGCAGTTTTCATGATTAGAGATATAATGCAGCCGTATACTCGCAAATTGTGCAATGGTTTCATCCAATGGCACGTTTGTGAATGTTAATGCATACTGAAAACAACTGTCGGCTTTGTTTTTACTCTTTTCAATTATGTTTCTAATCATAGCTTTTCCATTGAAAAAATGTTAATTGCCCTTAAATGTTGCAGTGCTCATACTAAAAGCTGAGATATTAGGTGAACGTATAGTCATACATTTCGTCGATCTGTCAAAGCTGCATGCTGTAGATGAGGGAATTCGTCTCTTCAGTGGACACCAAAGTATTTCGCGGTTGTTTGCGGATATATACATTAGTTTTATAACTAACACCTTTGATTTCCTAAGAATTAAATGCACTGAATGGTAACTCCTGTGACTTTGGCATGTTACTCATTATCGTCTAGCAGCTAATGAATATTACATGTTTACACAACCAAAGTTGATTTTTTACGCCTAAAATATTCAAGTTAACGTTTAAAGCTAGATTAAAATAATTATCATGAATGATTTACTTCAATATAATGCGTTAATTTTAAAGGAAATGAAATGAAAAAATGTATAATTTTTGGGTGTAAAGTTTGCAAAGCCGCAATTAAACAATTATTTGTCGATGCGCAAAAAAACATAGTCCAAACATCTGAAATAAAGTTGGTAGAAAACCACTATTGTTTTCACTTACTGCTTCTTTGAGAGAAGACGTGGCCTGCAGAGATTTCTTTAAATACTTGAAAGAAGACGCACTAAAGCTTAAACGTGACCCTCTGGGGTTTGAGTCCGGTTGGGTGTAAACACAATGGCCTGGTCCCAATTAAAAGGCCTTTGTTTTAGCTACTCAAAGTGCTTATAATCTGGGTCAGGTGGTTTAATAAAATCTGCGCGCATCATCTCCTAAAAATAAGAGGTTAACTTCAGTGACAGGTCAGCTGAAATCTGTATACGCTTCATTAATTTGCTTCAGTAAAGAGGCATACTCCCATGAACCACTTAAAATCTAGAAGCTCTAAAGTATGTTAGGAAGCAAAGCAACTGCTATCCATAATATCCATGCAACACTCTCTATTAAATGTCTTTCATCAAAAATTGTCTGCGTACATATTATCCCATCGGAAATAGAATTGGACAGGGGAAAATTCCCATAGGTTGAAAACTCTCAATTTTTTCAAAACTATCGTGAGTGCTTAATGAGTAGCTATTTGTCTACATAAAAACATTGAAGTAACGAGAAAAGTAACAAATAAACATATTTTTGAGAAACCACTTTTACCGCTGTTAGAAAAGAAAGTTTAAACCATACTTGAATGAGTTTTTATTATATGGAAAAGTACAAAAAGTATATTCTAGATGTGGAGATATTTGGTCCGCAAACTACACTTCTACGATCAGGACCACTTAATAAACGGTCGTACCAACAGGCGACTGAAACTTCCGATGACAATGAGCCCAACAGCCCACACGGGTGGTGAAATAACGGCAATTAACGACTCGGACGCGGACTGCCTAGCCATCATGGCATAAATTACGACCGCGGCGGTGGTCGCTAGAGCTGCTAATTGTAGTACGCACTTGGTTGTGCATCCCCTACGTACTATAAATACTGCACTCCGTGTGCCACCAAAAACCTTATCTGTGACTGTCTCTGAGGCTGGGTACAAGTGAGAATCAGAAAGGTCAGGCCAATTAAATCCTTCTTCCAGCAATCACATCTTCTCCTTCTAAAAAATCAGACGTTTTACTCAGTGTCCATGCGGAAATATAGTTATGCTTTACTAATAGTTCCCCGCTTAACTTGAAATGTCAAGTCGGCAAAAACATGTGTTAGGCAATTCAACCTCTACAGTGACATAGATACTGAAAACACCAAGGTTTATAAGTGTTTTATGATAAGCGCAGCGTACGCCAAGTTTGGCGTGTTGTCGTCATAGGGACTGAGTGAGGAGGAAGGAAAGGTAGGGGGTGAGCGAGGTTAGAAGGTCAGGTATCGAGAGTGAACTTCACTGTAAAGCAAGGAGAGTGAACGTCACAGTTACGTACTCGGAGTGAAGTGTTGTCATGAACGACACGTGATCACCACTGGAAGTCGCCGCACACTGAGAGTGTGCAGTGTGGTCCGAGTGCGTGACAGTGAGCGTCACTCCCCGTACTAGTGAGCGAACCTTGCTCACACTCTAACTTACCTCCATCCTCTCCCCAATTTCAATGACCAAACCACGTCAAACTCGCGGCAAAAGCAGAGTGGGACGCAGTTTTAAAGATAAGACACCCATAAACTCGATCTATCTCTGGGAGTTTCCTTATCTATGCAAGTGTAGAAGCCTGATGATAATTACGAACAAATGTGTTTGCCGACTTACTTTTTCAAATATAGTTGACTTGCAAATAAAAAGTTCATATTTAGGACGCTCAAATGCTAGTAAATCCCAGTTGTCGCATTAGATTTTCACTGCTTGGATAATAAATTCCTTCAATTTTTTATTGTCTGCACATATTCATGTGTTCATTATACCAAAATCTCTGCTTAGCGTTTTGGTGCAGTTCTGTTTCTTTCCCTATTTTATGCACTCCTTTACCTTTGCACACACAGATGACTGCAAGGGGAACAGCCAGTTCTTTTTCTACTATTTGATTAGTTAGTTTAAAACTGGGTTGGTAATTGGACAAAATTCAGGCTGTATGGTTATTGCGGTTTGCATGGGCCAGATGAATCAAGGTGAAATGGAATAAACGTTGGGTAGACACAAAAAACTGCTGGAGAATGGAATAGATTATTTGGCGAGAGGAAGATTGCAAGCACTAAGTAGCCTCCATTTGTCATGCCGTCATTAAGTAAGATCATATGAACTTGTGGCAACTGCAGGGGCAGCATGATGGGCTTTGAGAACTGATTTTACCGTCGTGGTTAGCGTCACCTTTTCTGTTGATAGTAGACATTTTGGAAATATATTTCAACTGTTCACTGGAAATTGTTAAGCTTCCCGGAAGAAGGCTTTCTGCCCATTATTTGGTCAGTTTCCACCAGAATTGCGGGATATCATTTGGTTTATTTTTGCATTGTCATGATAATAAACCTTGTTCTTCTTCGTCGGCAAATATAATTGGTACAGCAGCAGCAATTTTGAAAACAAATACCCTTAAATCCGCAGTGAGCACAGTTTTTTAACGCAGTCAGTGTAACTATTGGCAAACTTTCTTACTTCAGCCGCACTTTATGGAATCGTTTATTGCATTAACTGAAAACTCTGAAACGCTTAAAACTAAAACAACTCTTGGTTTCTAATGCATGGAGATCAATCAATCAAGTTTAAAGTTTTCATACAATTTGAAGATAATGGTTCCAAGTTGAGTCCCAGTCCTGGATGCGGAGCAAGCGCTGATCATGCTGTTGAGCAAATAAACAACTCAAAATATTTTTTTGTGTCCTGAAATGCCAACTGAAATTCTGAAATGTGCTTTCAATTTGAACAGCTCACTTAAGCAGTGTTGTAATCTTGATAATCATGCACACTACTTTCAAAATATTTCAGTCACTTAAGAAAACGTCTCTTTGAATTGTGCAAAAGTGTTATAAAGTCTGATTCTTTCTTCTCAACTGCAAAAGGTATTGACAGAGAGGCTTATTTTATCAACCGAGAAAACTGGAAATACTCGCCCAGGTCCTTTGGGACATCGAGGGTGCTGTGAACGTGAGGTCTCTAGGATCGCTGGACGCCAGTTAATGTAGGTGGCTTATTTTCTAAGTTTTCGTTAGCAACGTCAGCTCTGTGTCGGTGCAGACGTGAGCGCATGGCTACTTTATCAATATATTTT
The DNA here is from genome assembly GCA_017591395.1 of Schistocephalus solidus. Taxonomy (NCBI): domain Eukaryota; kingdom Metazoa; phylum Platyhelminthes; class Cestoda; order Diphyllobothriidea; family Diphyllobothriidae; genus Schistocephalus; species Schistocephalus solidus. Next base: position 197,846 of record WEDG01000783.1, on the reverse strand, counting down.
CGAAATTTCCGCCTAAGGCGAACCCAATATTCAGCCTGTTGATGTTTTGAAATTCTTAATGGAAATCTATACTGAACTACGATACACTTCTTTGATCGCCTCATTCATCGCGATATCAAAAGGTGCAGCTGTTTGCCCCCCCCTGCAATCAGTTTCGGACGTCACTGCTATGCACCTTTGTATGCTGATCCCACTAGAGGCAATCTAATTCCTTTTGCGTCATTAAATGGAAGAAATATTTGCTACTTATGTATAATAAATAAGAGTTTTGTTCAACAAATTATAGGATAGGTTCAATTTTTTTAAAGTTTTTAAGCTGAAGAAGCCCTATCATTTTATATACTATAACAATTTTAAATCCGCATGAGAAAAAGTGTCGTATAAAACAATTTAGACTATCTGATTGAACATAGTGATCTATTTTTAAAATGAAACATTGAAAATGACAATTACTAGCCTTATAGGAAGATTTTATCCTATATCCGTAGAAGCTGGCATGACCCAGGTTGATGTTATGAAGGCTTTTGTCCAGTCTATTATTTCTCATTTTCAATAAACTCTATGCCTTCTTTTACTGAAAAAATACAACTGATTTAAGCCGCATTTTTAACATCCTAACAGCTTGAATAAAGGATCGAGGGGAACAGAAGCCTGACAGTTTTAATGTTATATTCAGTAGTATTTTTGAGAAAACAAAGAATATTTAGGTTTTTCCAGGTCTACATAACATTATCTTTAACTGACCATACGAGGTATAATAATGAGCCCGCACAACTGCATACATTGTTAAATGATGAAAAATTTATGCTAAGTGCCAAATGGGTGAAAGCGATGCCAGTTATGTTGGATGATCCGGTAGCTTTTAAGAGCTACAAAGATGTGTTCGTGGACCTGAATTGTCCAAATGATTAGGAGGGCCATTTAGAATGCCCTTTCAGCACATCTGGCGAAAAAGTGAACAGTAATTTTTCTCTAGTAAAGCATTTATTACTGAAACTAGTCAAAAACCAAGATAATTGATAAGCGTTTTTATGTCTCTGCATGACACCATTGCGAGGGGTTTGTATGGTCAGCAGATCCATTATCGTCCATCGCAAAATTTTTCGGGCCTGCACAAGATTGACTGCGTTTTATCGAAAATCGACTGTGCTGTCAGCTCGGAAGTGAAGGCAGAATTCCAATCCTGGATGCATAAAGACTTGCGATTTTACAGCAGCACGAGACAGTTTCAATTACTTCTTTCCATCGGTGTGTATTCAGCATTTTCCATTTGTAAAGTTCCGTTCGTAAAGTGAGTTTTTTTCAACGTCAACGAACATAACTTGTTGATTTTGAAGTAATTTAGCAAAGACTTATGTAGTTTTACAGATCATTTATCAGATATCGAAAGTTGATAATATTTGGGTCATAACTGGAGGCAAGATTCAGAAACCGAGTGTCGTAACGCATAGATTTATTGTCACGCGCACTTGACAGAATCCCAAACAACTGGTTTTATGAGGCCTTACGGGTGAGCGAATCAGCTGCGAGGACCTCTTCTAAAAACTCATTTGAACTTAATTTCCAGACCTGCATTTAAATACTTCTGGACAGGGTTATCTAGGTCCGATATGACATGGCACACGAGTACTATAATTGAGTTGCATTTTTAAGTACCGAAGGAAATTGTAATATACTCAAGCTACCAACCTTTTGTCAGTAGCATCGAAGTTTTGACTAATGCGCCGTATTCCATACGCTAACTACCCGAATTTCAGAACTATATATAGCTCATCTTTGTTGTTGGAAGTGCGACCTATCATGGAGTCCTTTATCATTCCTCACGAATCTTTAGTGCAAACTAACTTTTACGGTTTTCGGGTTCTTTTTGTTTCATCGTAAAGTACTCTTACAACTGTCAGTCTGTAATTCAGGTGAAATCTTATCTATGATTGTTAGGAATTTTATTATGAATATTTGAGGTGATTTCAATAAACCTTTTTTTCAGTGAAAGTGCAATTTATAAATGGATTCAACATACTGACAGAAAAAGCAAAGGTGTTGTATGCGCGTTCACTGATCATGTTACAGGAACTGTTCTTCCTATTGTTCCCATATCGAGAGCCCCCTAGGCAGTTGCACAGCAACTAACAACGCAGGCAGAAACATGGGAGACTAAAATGATCATATCTAGCTTATAAGCCATCGTCGACCATACTCAGTCAACCTTAGGTTCAAGAGACACCGGAGTTTTGAAAACGTTTTCTATCGGTTTCGAAAAGTTATTAAGCACAACTTTCTAATCATTGGGAAAGGAGTTACTTTTCCTTTCGTTTGTGAAAGGTTGATGATTTACCGAACTGCAAACATGCGCACGTACGAGCATTGACGATCGATAAACCACCAATTACGCTAGTTTTTGTGATTCACAGTGTTTTGCAGTATTCTTCACGTAACACTCTGAGAAATCGTTTGTTTGCAATTTCGCTGTAAATTAAATCATAACTCCTTTGCCAAAATCCTCAATGTAATCAAAACTTTGTAAAAACGTATTCTAAAAAAGGTTCTTTAATAATTGTTATGCTATTAGGCAAGTAAATAAGGTTGATGGGAATCCTTTGAGGCTGCATAACGCAGCAGCAAACATTCCGTGATACATGTGTCTGGAATCATTTCTTTCGCTCGAACTTAGAACTAAGTGAGTAAATCAGCCTTCCGGTATTACTGATTCCAAGTTAGGTGCTTAAAAAGATTATCAATGCATCTCGTAGAAAGCTATTCATGTGCTCTCAGCTGTCCCAGAATGTCAAGTGTCTTTCCATGTACTGGCACTAGTCAGAATCCGAGACACATATACAGACTTGCATCGTACGAATTAACGGCAGGGGCTTGGTCTCATCTCTTTGTCCATCCTGGTGACAAGCAATACTTTTAAAAACGTATTTTGTGATATAAAGCTTAAGAAGTTTCCCAGGTCTTAGGTTGGAACTTCGGGAATCACCAGTGAATATTCAAAATCATCCATTTTGAAACCGTGGCTAACTCAGTTTTGATTCCCTTAACAACCAAATAGCAAACACACAAGCCGGATTTCTGGCTCTTTTATTACAGAATTTAAATTTTTACATGAAGCAGCTGCAAGTTTGTCTCTTCAGAAATTGTGCCTCTAACCTTCAACTGCAGCCTCGTGTTCATACATCACTTCTTTACATTAGGCGTTGCTGATTTCGTCGAACATTAATTCGTATTTCGTGAAATTCTTGCCATATTTAAAAAGGTTACAGATGTGATTCAGCGGTATATTAGCGGAATATTCTCAAGCATACAACTTTTATCCAGCGGTCACATAACAGTTATTTGACTCACCATTCTACAAGTACGAAAACATGCGGGAATGCTTTGTGTTTGTTTCATTTTCTACATTTTTTATTTTATGAACTTCTTTGCAATTTTTGGAGTGAAACGTTTTTACATAGGATGCGCAAATTCGAAAAACTCTTGGACTTTGATCCGTCAGCTCCAGCTACTAACCGCATCATATGAACAGGTTGACCGTAGGTAAAAATTGAAACTTTAAAACGTGTTCATAACTTTGCCCCTTTTAGGGGACGCAGAAAGCGAATTAGTAAGACGAAGTCTGACGAAAGCAGAACGAACACTTTCCCCTGCCGCAAACCTACCGTATTCTTTACAAACTCTCCCCTCCTATGGTTAAGGAGTTAAGACCGACTACCATGTAAGGCCAAATCGATTCGTATCTACTCTTTCACTTGCTCATGTGGAGCGGGATATGTTGGCCACACAACGGAGGCGTGCAAAAAAGGTTAGATGTTCACAAACCCGCGAAACGCAATCAATTTTGAGTTCTTTTCTCGCCCATCTAGTTGACACCGATCACTAAGTCGCTCCCAACGGGGGCTCTTTGTTTGTCTATCGAAAACTTACCAATTTCTCCAGGGGCCTACGCTAACGGGTGCTAGCAACAACCAAGGCAGTGACTACACGGTAAGCGAATACAATGGCGTTCTGTCACAGGGCGCTAAAAGAGATAATCTTCCATAGCCGACGCCGACTTCAGACTTTGATCACACTCTACCTCCACACTCTAATGACAGTTGTTCAGTGCGCGTACTCGACCTACAAGCAAGACCTACCCTAATTCCCTCTTTGCAATCTCCATGACATCCACATGCCAAACTCGCCATTCAGGTTGCGTGAGAACGACAATTCTGAACTTAAAACTTTTATAAACTCTGTCAACTCTCATGTTTTAATCCTCTATGTAACAGGATAGGCTTGATGACGAAGTACTAAAAACGCCTTTGCGAATTGATTTTTCAAGTTTAAAATCAAATTTTTGATTGATATACTGAACTAGCAAACGGATATTAGTTTGAAATCCAGACACGTGTTTTGACGGAATTCAGTTGCTACGTGTTTGCGTCCTGTGGTGATCGTCACGTAAGCTTGTTTTTCCAGCTTTCCATATATAGGTTTTATTTACAAATCCACGAACCATTGTTATGCTCTGTGGTTATTTTTTTACGCAAGTTATGCCTAATTGAAGTAAATTATTTGGGAGTATTAAGTGTGTTTTTTATAGCTCTGGTATGTCGTCTTATTCTGTGCTCTGCAAGTCGAAACATATCGCCTAGTCTTTATGTTTGAAATAGTAATTAATAACCTTCATCCTATTGTTGCTGTTCAACAGGTTAGAATACGCTTGACTATATTTGCCTTCATTCCTCTTTTTAAAGTGCCAACGGTTTTTCTTTTGTTGAAAATCAGTGAACGCGTTGGGGGATGGATTTCGTTTAATAAAAGCAAGCATACCGGAACTGTCTGTTATAACCTTTGCATCCTCTACAGACTATCTGTCAACTATCATACATCAATTATACCTAACTTTAATGAGCCAAGAAGGAAATATAAATTGAACATGCATAGCGAATCTGCCACTGTTGGTGAGTCATACCTTCACCTAGCTGTGTATTATCTGACCGCATCGAGTAATCCAGATAAGCAATGTTTAAATTATATGGACTGAACAATCTTTCGGCAAATTTGCTCCCTGCGTACAAAGGTTTGCCTGCGGAAAGTTAAAGCAATCGAAAGTTTTGTGGCAGAAATTTCCTTGAGGGGAAGTTATTCTTAAGTTTCGGACCTTTTAAAGCACTGGAATCTGTTTGCAATCTATATTCAGTCCTAAAGTTGGAATAAGAGCTCAAAAAAACGATAAAATCGAGACAACGTCATATTGCAGTAAAATAAGTGAAATTTTTCCACTGTGACTATCAAGCTTTCATGGTCCCTGCATCAAACCTGTAAAACGTACACATAATTGACTCAGCTAGAAGAGTCTTTAGGTCACATGACGGCTTGGTAATACTTCTCCTCAGTTATGAACAGCAAATAGGGGAAAAATCGAGTTTAAAGAAGAGCATTCAGCTGTGACGACCTGAAACAGTTAACGTTTTTGATCTGAAGGGTCATTACGTGGATTTCGTTATTCTACGAGCAATTCCTGAACGTTGTCCCAATGCCCTTCCTTTGCATTTCTAAATGGCATTTATGTGACTTGTGAATAATTGCTGTGTGTATTCCCAACTGTTGGCTATTGCCATTAAGTATAAAAAGCCAACTGAAATGGATTCAATTGTTTACGTAAAACTTAGAATTATGAGATGAACTGATTATACCCTTGAATAAAATAATTCTTAATATTATAATTACTATCAATACGGGAATAATGTTTTACTTTGAATTTTATTCAACAGTCCTGCTAACTGAAAAACTAACTGAAATTTTTCAGGTTAGCAAAATTAAGAAATATGGGATGGCAAGTTTGAAAATAAAAAGCTTACTGGAACATTAATAAACTCATTTAACCAACTTACACGACAATAAGTATGTTAAAATTGTTAGTATTCACTAGTGATATAAGCTTGGCAAATCCGTCTGTACTTAAGAATTAATGAATGGATGTTGACATCGCGAAAATTTTACGGTCATTTCTCCTTAAGTATTGGGTACAACCTAAAATACTCATATGCGAATGCTTAGGCTAAATAAATTACTCAAAGGTCTTGCATTAATTTAAAGAGAACTAAAAAATTAACAAGAAAAATGGTTGTTGGGAGCCTGAAGCACGTTAGTCAAAAAGCGTCAACGAGGTTTGAACGGTTATGGTTCATCCTTTAGAACATAGACCGCAGCAATGTCTGCAGCTGCCTCTTGAATGTTTTTTTAAATAACAAAGGTTTTAATTAGATGTTGAAACAAGTTTATTAATAAGGATGTTTATTACAAAAAAGAGAAAGTTAACGTCGGAACAGCCTAGACTTATGCTTATTCTTGCTGCATTTGCTTGCCTTCCATTTTTAACGAACGCACACTTCTTGATTGCTTTCACGGTCCATGGTGTTTCGGTCCAAATATAGAAATTACAACGCAACGTTTCTTCAGCACTTAAAATTACTACAAAAACGTACGTGTTATCAGGAGCTGTGTTTAGGAAAAATATTTACGTACAGAATGAAAAGGTTTAAGCCATAGAAGGACCTCTTTAGAGAACTTTCCACCTAACTCCTGATAATCTTGTTGCTCTTAAACCCATCAGATCGTTTATGTTGGATTACTTTTTGCCCTCCCATAAATACTTGCACTGTCAATTAAACTGAGTGAGACGTGTGACGCGTTTAGAAGAATTCAAATACCTCATTCACAATCAAATTGAACCAAGCATAAACCCATCAATCTAATGAATATTACTCAGTAACAAGACAGCAGATTGTGGTATCTCAGGTCTTTTCAATTATTCTATCGAAAAAAGGAGAAATGCGACCGAAAAAAGAGGGCGACTACAGGGCCTGCTTTTTTCTTAGGAAAAATATAAGCATTTTTAATCAACAGAAGTTGGCAAACCTGTTGCTTAGCTCAACAAAATTAGGCGGGGCGATTTGTGTTATTTATTTCAAACCAGGTGCATGTGACGCATTTAGAAGAATTCAAATACCTCATTCACAATCAAATTGAACCAAGCATAAACCCATCAATCTAATGAATATTACTCAGTAACAATTATTCTATCGAAAAAAGGAGAAATGTGACCGAAAAAAGAGGGCGACTGCAGGGCCTGCTTTTTTCTTAGGAAAAATATAAGCATTTTTAATCAACAGAAGTTGGCATTCCTGTTGCTTAGCTCAACAATATTAGGCTGGGCGATTTGTGTTATTTATTTCAAACCAATGCGCTCCTGGGATTTTACATTTTCCTCTGTTGGTGCCCACTATATCAGTCGCCATATCTAGCCCCCTCCCTCAAGCATATATGATCTTGCTAGACGGAGTGGCTCGTAGGAACTTTGCTTTCGTCAGACTATATGAAGGAAGCATTTATCCAAGAAGTATGTACATAAAGTTTTAGCTACATTCATATCACTTTAGATTTTTCAAATGTTCATGGTTTTAACTAAATGCCTGCTGTTTACACCGGGTTTCGGGACATTTATTAAATCCAACAAGACCTCACTTAATTGAGTAATGAAGAATCGCAGACATGGTAAGCGCACAGTTTGTTCTCTGCGTAAATAACCTTCAGTGGAATACTTCTTCCCTACTAATGTGCGCATAAGGTTAGTCTGCAGCTTCCACTGAAAGAATAATCACGCAGTAATACATATTCACCTCAATGGTTTTTCGCAAATTTCGTGGAGCTGGTAACCCAACGTTAGAAATTTTGTAACGTTGTCAGAAAGGTCCCTTCGACGTGAAATCCATTGTAGGTACTTTAGTATTAACATAATAAAATAAATGAAATCCTTGAGAATACATATAGCATACATTTGTTTGGTCAATGAGACAAAGGGAAGAAAAGTTGATTGAAAAGTTGAAATAAAAAAACTGTTCTTTACTGTGACTTATTCAAGGGCAGGTTTATTCCGTAAAAGGATATAATAAACAACGTAATAGCGTGCACCTATTGTTTAGTTTAGTTTAGTTTAATTGATCATCCCTTTAGGTACTGCCAATTAGTGGTTTTGTAGATCATAGTACGTTTGCCGTTGAAAGGTGAACTTCTTGTCTTGCTTCCTCGTGAACTGATCTCCATACAGCCAATCTAGTTAAAGATTCCGATCTATTATTGTTAGTCAACCGCAAATTGAGTTGGCTGGTATTCAGGGCAGGAGCAGGGGCAAAGAGTGGCATATCTGGAATAAAGTGAAATTAAAAATTCTTACTATCGAATCATGCGATAGTGCTTCAACTAACATGTTCTGAATCCCCTCAAAGATCAGAGCTCACATAATTGCTTCCGGGCCTTTATTTGATGAGTTGAAAATAGGCTGTGACGGCATGCCAAGAGTGTTCCTTATGATTTGTTTGCGCATTAAAATTAACACAATGGACAAACAAAGTATAAAGCACTTATCCAAATGCTGCCCTTTATGACATACAATTGCGTAAATTTTCACGTTTACCTTGAAGAGTTAACTACTTTCACTATTCCTCTAAATGGCCTATTTAAAATCTCGTCTCATCTTATGCTGACAGACTTGGAAAAGGTTTTTACTTTCAGAAGGTTAATTAATGTAATGCACTTCATACTGCATTTGGCCCCACGAGTTAAGAAAACTGGCCTAAAATTAGAGATTTTTCTGGCCCTTGTACAGATTGAAATTACCATCTCCATGAGGCCTCTGTTTTATGTTTGCCGTAACGAACCTGTTCCAAACATGCCCTGCTTTAAACATAGGTTATTATGCATTTTACTTTTAGAAAATACAAATATCCTCGATACCATGCGATACTTGCTTAGAAGGTAGTTCCCAAATTTAAGGCGTTTCATAACATACCGCAACTCTATTTATTGTCATATTCAACTTCTGTTCTCATTTGTGTTCTGTTCCAACTGATATTTTTTATACTGCTGTTATATACTTCATATAAAATACAACTTTTTACAGATGGGAATTGAGTGTTAAATACGACTTTTCACCCTGCCGCTCGACACAGGGCACTGAATTTGTTGCTGACTATGGCAAACCCAAACGGAACTAGTATGAAAAAGGAGACGTCTTACAAAACCAAGTATCGCTGAAACATGTGACTGAAGCTTCCATCGCATTACATGTTGTGAAAATATTTTTGGTAAAGACGACGTTACGATGTCATTTTTAAAGCTTTTAGACTAAAGTTGAAAGAGGTGGTCTTTAATGCTTGGTTTAGGTTAGATACTGCTGCAAACAGATGAGAATTGAAACAATTAATAGGTGTTCCTATAAAATTGTCAGCTTTAACATTATCTCCATAGTTAGACCTTATATTAACTTTATTTCTATATTGCATAATCCTGGAAAACTTTGGTTAAGGTCTTCAACGTTTTTAAGTCCTTGCAATAAAAACACTATCTATGTTACCCATCAGAAAGTTTAGATTTTCAGCCCTGAAATTCGTTCTTTAGCGCTTTAATAACATATCAAATCACGAAAATATCAAGCAAATACGGATTAATGACACCCTTAAATTTAGAACTTGAAGACTGTGTAACGAAAAATATTTTGGATTATAAGGCCATGAATAAACCCTAATATATAAATCAATAAGAAGATATTGATTTTTCCGTCAAGAAACGATAATTCTTTCGACTCTTGTTGCTGTTTCTCAAGTTAATATAGGTAACAGCACATTTTACGCGATTAAAAGTCATTTAAAGGCGTTCTATAGAATGTTGACTACTACAAACCCTAAGAAATGGTCTAAATTTGACCTAAAATATTTTACGAAGACACAAAACCTAATGGGGTAAATATTTCACATGAAAAGGAATGATTAGGTTTGCGCTGGGATGGTGAGTCGGCGCGCGTCCAGCTCACCATTTCTGCAGGTGTCTAAGCTGTGCACCAAAGGGATAAGGGTTTAGCGATAACGATCGGACCATTCTGACAGACCATGTTAGGACGTTCGTGCTCCTATGCCGGCCTGTCCTCTCATGTAAGGCTTAAGAACGTAACATGAAACATGTGGCAGATTCTTTTCGAGGGTTGAAAGCTAATTTGCAGTTGCATACTCGCTTTCTCCGAAATAAAGATGCAGTATTTATTATGATATTGGTTTGCTCTAGCAGACAGTGACCGATCTCATGTAAAGTAAACCGACGTTTTATATTTATTACTTTGGGAAATAATCGTAAGATATTTGAAATTAGGCCGAATTCTGTCTTTTAAACGAATTCCTTCGCGGCATCCTGAAGCAATCTGCTTTAAGTAATACTTAAGTGAGGTACATCTATCCTACAGACTGCCAATGGCCAAACATATTCAAAGATACATTATAGAAAATATACTTAACCTTTTTAATATAATATTTTGATAAAATATTAAGTTTACAACTTTCTCGCTTGAAGAAAGCCTACCTTTAATTGGGAAAATATTTTCAATTAATAAATTTCATAAAATTGTACAATTTCCATTTAAATGGCATCGTTTCTGTACCTTTCTTAATGCTCCCCATGAAGTACACGATAAAGTTCACATCCATGTTAAACATTATGAGCAGTATATGTACTCGTGTTAATTACATACAAAAATGTATTATCTTCCATCCACGGAGGTTATAGTGTTCGGAGACTACAAAACCTTAAAGCAACTTCAAACAGTAGATCAGGCTCGAAATAATTTGCGATTAAGCAGAACTTTTAAAAACCTTAAATAACAATAGTTAAATAATGAAGAAACTACGACATATATGAGGTTACTCTAAATGCTAATTTACTCCCCCTGCAGCTGTTTATTCCTAGCTGGAGTGAGTTCCATTAGCGTTTGGTGAGCATCCGTCAAGGAAACCTTTCTTTATTTTTTTTCCTTCGAGTCCATCGATAAATATGGATCTATTCTTAAAAGCAATTTAGCCAGAGCTACTTTGAGCTAGAACCCTTAAAGTCCAGTTGACCCAATTTAAAATGATTTATTTATAACCTTATTTTTTAAAAATGATAGTGTAATAAATTCATATTAGTGTTAACTGCCCTGTTAACGTTTTATGCTGGACATGCTAGCTGTTAAAGCCAATCCGATCTTTAATTTTTAACTATGCAGAAAGCATCGTGTTTGTTCGGCCACCCACTTCAAAAGTACAGTTTGATAAAACTGAGCCCACCAGTTAAATGTTGCCGCACTGCTTCCAAATGAAAGTCTAACCTATTTTGTATATTACTAAACAATAGCAATTTGCGTGCTGCTAATTCCTTTCTACCCATATAATGATATTGGTGTTGTAGAAATTCAATCAAGTAAAGAATCACCATCAGGTCATACTTCTCCTAAGACACACAATCCTACTCTTTTTGACATCCTGCAAGATATAATTTTTGTCATTTTTATGCTGATATATGTGCTTATTACTTGTAGAAAAGTTAAAGTAAAATCATTGCGAATTTATATGCAACCATCAGCCTAGAGCTAGATAATGGTTAATGGGTTCGTTTATTTTTAAAAAATACTTGCACGGAATGATGAAGAGCATTTACCTTTTCTTTATAAATTTAATCATTTGCGCTGCACCTTTTATGGGATAATACATAAATAAAGTGTAAATTCGAGTGATTTAACTTAAGCATTTGTTTTCGAGAGGTGCGCTGTTTATGATCAATTACCTTATTGAAAACAGTTAATGAAAGCAAAACGTAACGGCTACCTGAGAGCTTAAAGTCTTCAAAATGGTCTCAATGTGCATTATGATCTCGAACGCCATCAATTAGTTCGCTACTTCACCATCGATTGTAAACTAAATCTTCATCAGGCCTAAATAAATTATATACCAAAATAACTTTGCTTTTTGAACCATAAAAATTACGAACTATGGTTATGGCTAATATTCCAAGGCAAAAGTAAGATACTTAACGAGTTCTTATAAATCGTAAAGCTCTGGTCGTTTTATGAGTAAATAAACTGTATAAAAAGGTTTATGAACAGCTGTCACACTGCGCACTTTTTGCGAGAAGAACTGCATTTTATTGAGCAATAAAAGACTGGTCCTTTCCAGGCAGTAATAAAAATGTACACGGATTAAAACGTCAATCGGGAATGGACGCACAGATATATTGCCTACCCGAAGCAAATTGGCACCATATGCGCGGCACAGGTCAACAACAGGCAAACAAATACTGCAACTTTCTGTGCACGAATTCCGCAAATCTGCTATTGTCTCAGAAGAGGGGTTTAAATTGCTTTCTGAAACGTCAAGCGAATAAAGTTATTGACCCAGCGATTGTGTCTACCTCTTCTCAACTAACTACTAAGCCAACTTCGGTGAAGTTATAATAGCAACGGGGAGGGAAGACAAAGAATGCGGGTAGATTGCCATGATACTGGTTTGGCCTTATTTAGTTTTCATGCACCCACTCATCACGCAGACTACCAGCGGGGGTCAGAAACACAAACATGCTCGCGTACACAATGCAGATATCCCAATTACGGAGGTCATAAGCACTTAATCGAATCAATGTTCATCAGCGCCTTTCCGCCTGTATGAGGTCCAACCGATCGCCTGTTTGAAGCCAGAATAACCGATTCGAGCTTCCCGGAAACCAAGATAGTGTGGTCAACTTTCAGCTAGCTCTGTATCACAATGGTTCATGCACATTATTTTTGGAGGCAGCCAGTAATTAGCTAACTACAAAAGAGAACTTGCTAACATCGCAGTCGTTTCTTTGAGACCGATAACATCAACTACCGACCAGCGTAAACAAAAGTTGCAGGAACCGGCTGCAAAGTTCCTTCGCCGTGACTTGTATTTGGAGTTTCTGGCTCCAAAATGGGCTCCACTGCAGATGTAATATACTAACAAGGGAGCCGGATTGGTCCAGAAAACATGTTGGTCAAACAGTATGGAGTCCAGATGAGCCTACAACTCCTGCCGTACATAAGGATATGGTGTCACATTTAGGTGTGGGCCTAACGCTGCGCCATCCACTGCAAATAATCCCAGTGAGTGGATCAGTGAGTGGATCAGTGAGTGGATCAGTGAGTGGATCAGTGAGTGATCGGTGAGTGGATCAGGGCAGGAAAAAGGGAGGCCAGAGCGGGGTTGACACTGAGGGAGCCCGTTTCCATCACATATCAGCGTATTCTTAAGCATAGTAATTTTGATGCGCTGGAATATATCACAATACGCAACAAATGTGGCTTAGAAGAGTGCCAGGCTGACGGGATAAATCGGCTTTTGTTGTGAATCCACTATGCATGAGAGGTTACTGACCGGAGAACTATAAGGCAGGCTCGATAGAAAATTATTTATGGCATTCCAACGCACGAATTGTTCAAGTTGTCAGCTTTTTAGCAAAGTCTGGTACATTTTATGTGAGCACGTTGTGTGTGCGCACGTAGAAAGGCTATTTAGCTTTGTCACTTACTACTCCTGAGTCCACCTCTAGTTGTCCTGACACGATAGTACCATCGGAAACAGATGACTAATGGACGAGATTTTGGTAAATGGCACTTCGCGCAGTGAGGCACACGGTAGACGTCGTTCGGGGTTGTTGAACGGTCTTTTTTGGAGCCTTGAACAACCGGACATGGCTTTATGCCCGGTTAAACAAACACAGGGTTTAATGCCTAAACAACTGCGAGAAGATACTGAGTTTCATTGGCCGGAACCAATTTAGTTGCCACAGGAATCTGCTTCCAGCATCGCCCGAAAACAAATTTCTAATCTGGTCTTAAGCTTAATCAACCTTTCTTCGTTATTATCGGGCGAAGTTGCCCTTGAAGGAATAATTACAGAAGATGGAGACGTTTTGCAGGAACTGGAGTCATTTATACTTCAAGCCATGTTCTCGTTTATAAATTCCCAAATCGTCGCATCCTAACGACCCCTAGCATATCTCATGCAAGACTTTGATACTGCGAAATTATAAAAACCATGCACCAGAAAGAAATCCAGCAAGCATTACATTTTGATTCAAAGGAGAGGACAATGGAAGGTGTTCATTGTTGCAGTCCTCATTTCGAAAAACATATTAGAGCATTCGCAATCTCGGACAGTCGTGCCACTATGAAAGACTCAGCACAAGAACCGTATATCTGCTTTCTATGAGAGCTGAAAGCAGATTGTTTGACGTTAAGTTTTTTCCGTCATCCATATACAGTCAAGTAGAGTGGATTGCGAAATGAATGGCATTTATATTGCTGAGTAATTCATTAAGATAGAGAGCTGACATAAGCAAATTGAGCCCTTTATCAATTTCAATGACCAGTGTATCACTCCCTGCCTCTCCACTGCCACTGAGTTTTGCCTGAATTCCCAGTTCCCACAAAACTCAAATTCGAAAACTGAAGGCACTCAACATCAAAGCTCTTAAAGGAGAAACGATCAACGCTGAAGTCAAAACGTTGTGTATGGACAGTCTACCAAGCTAGATTCTTAAGACCACTGATGCTAGTTTTCCTGATGTCTGGTGTCCGGCCATGTTTTTGTATCAGGTTTTTTGCCAGCTGTGTACAATTACTATGGCTATAAGAACTTATCAAAATTTATTTAGAGATTCTGGCCATTGCAGTTTCAGGCCTCAAGACTGAGCTTCAGCTCAGCTGAGATGGAAGCAATGAAAAAACCAAGTGCATACAGCGAGGTGCTTGCTCAAACAGCGATCAGTGGTCACCTGCTCTGTTCCCTGTTCTGTTCAGTTTCCCTTCTTTGCTCATCCTTGCGACGAATAGTGAAGCAGGATAGTATGCCACTGATATTCATCTCTATTTTAAAGGCCCGGTATAGCACGAGCGCGTTTCGAGTTCTAGAACAGCCTGTGTCAACCATTTGATTTTCAAATTGGCACTGAAGAAGTCTCTAATTTGTCTGCATTTCTGTTTAAAACGACATTATTTGGATCCGTGGAAGAACACTGAGTAGTGTCGACTATGTCAATTTCGTATTCGGATGGTGGCGGACTGACCCCGATTAAGCTGACGACAGCTTCATGCTAAAAACACGTTTTGCTGATCTACAGAGTGAACTTTTACGGAAGTTTGAAGAAGTTAAATTATTCAGTTTGTCCATCAATGGTGGGAAGCTCAATTGCTTCTGATTAACACTTATAATCTCGAAAAGGTTCCCAAAAATGACTGACATTCAACTTGAATAAGTTAAGAGTTTCAAATAACCTGACGTATTTTATGTCAGATAGAAATTTTGAGAACTATATCATCAAACGAAATTATGTGGGTTGCAGTTAATTCGCGATCCTTAAAAGTAATTGTTTATAAGTTAACATATCCGCATTACCACAGAGCACCGCTTCATTTAGTCTTCTTTTATATTTGTTTAAAACGAAAGAACAGTGCGGATCTTTGAATAACATTGTCTGAAAACGATTCTATGAATTAATTATGTCAAACTTACTTCCATTGAAGCAGTATCTATCGGATTCATCGACACGTGCGAATGATTTAAGATCACTAAAGAAAGATGTTCCTTGTCATCCGTTCCGTGATTTCGATATGGCTCTTTTTGATCCGACACGAATACCCACCATATGGTTTCGGAACTACAGTATTTGATATACCTTATAAGAGAAGAGATTGGATAGAGGTTTCTCTATGGGCTATCTCAGAACGTCACTCACGGAGGACTAAAATTAATGCCATCCATGAGTGAGACGAGATTGGTATGATCACAGCTGTAGCAGTTATAAGAATATAAGGGCACTACTCGTATTAAAGTTATACTATAATAGTTAATTTTCAAAAACCGTAATTGAAAAATGGTTGACTCTAAGGATATTAATCCCTTTGCAATCTCTGCATAACTTAAGATAGTAACGATAAAACAAAGGCTAGAATATGTCCGAAAAGTTTATTTCTATCCAATAAATTTTGAGCGAGCGCTTAAAACATTGAATTTGCTAGTTATTTTTAAGATCACGAAAACAACGCAGTAGAAAATTAACCGAATAATCAACCGAATAAGTTCTCCCAACTTAACACAATCCCAGGATAAATTTATCAACACAAATTTGTTTCAACAATACAGCCTGCAATCAAGAAGCAGCAGAATTCTTTTCAATTTATTGAGTGAAATAGGCATGAGCCTTTGAAGCCTTATTTGCTACGTACAATTGGGTGCGATTTACCGAGAAACCCTCTGGAATGTAATAGTTCAAATTGAAAAATAAACCAAGGCAATTTAGACATCAGTCTCAAGGATTAACCCCCATACCTCATCACTCCGGCTCATGTAAGAACATAAATAGATTAAGGTTTCTTTTGAAGCATTACCTTGATTATCATAGTAATCGGACATTTTGCCTTCTGATTCTCATTTATGCAGAGTTCCTGAATATTTAAAGAATAGTTTCCTGGACAGTAGAGAAGAGGATGAAACAGTGGATTTTTGACAATAGCTGTTTAAATGGTTTTTCAATTTGGACAGCTTTATTAGGTATCGATTTTACCTGCACAATCATCGATGTAAATAAAAGAACGCCCACTCATTCACAAAAGGACGAGATTTACCAGTAAACTTAGTACTGGGTTACCATTACGCTTTCTGCATCACGTTTTCGGTTTTAAAACAGCAATTGACAAAACGCTTTTGAGTTATTCTCAAAATTTTTAAAAGGCGTAAATATATACAGACGACACTAAAAGGACGTTAATAATTGTGACCGAATTTACGTCGAAAAACGAAAAACATATTGCAATGATATTAGTTTTCAATGAAGGGCTAGAAACAAAAGAGAATATAAAAATATTGTTAGTGACATGGAATTTTTAAAACCGGGATGGTACCATTGATTTATAGGACGAGGCTACTCTTAATTTGCCTGATATAGTTCCTATTTGTACGGTCGTTCTGACTTCATCTCTAATGGGCTTATGCAGCAAATTAATGTTCACTGGAAATTGAGTCGCAAAACACCCATTAAACATTTAATAGTGCAACAGAAACGTTTTAATTAAAAATATTTAGAAAGTTTAAGTTTATATTTTGGTTGACATTTGAAAAAAAACATTATAAGAAATTCATTGATTTGAAAAGTATACATTCGAGAGATAAATCAAAATTTCAAGTACTCTAAATATGGTGAAACAATCCCTTAGTCGCTCGGAATCTCTACTACTTTAGACAAAAAAATGAAAAACACGCGGGGATTTAATAAGTTTTTTTTTACTACAAAGCATAATTTAATTGATATGGTTGAAGAAGATGTGAATATTGATATCTTCGATGCATTGTTATTAAATATTCATGATGTCAAATATAGGCTTGTTGTAATCTGCTAACCAAAGTTTATGAAAGTTCACAAAATGTTTCACCTAGAAAAAGCTTCGGTATAAGATGCCTCCCCTAACATCTAAATTTGTGTGAGCAGTTTCTTTGATCTGCATGTCACCTAACAAGGAAGATGTACAGAATACTTTCCTAGTAAGCAAATTGTTTCAAACCCAATTCTCACCTTTAGCCAACAGGAATTCTTTATTTGTACGCTCTACAACTAGGGCACACACAATTTTCCACCCACAGCTAAATATAGAAAGATAACTTTGTCAAATGCAATTCTTATTCTCTCCGTAGACAGGGATGCTTTTTTCATTTTAACACTGAATTAGTAACTTACAGAACACACTAACGAACGACTGCATGGAAGCTTTAATTGTAAATAAAAAAATTTTCAATAAAAGTATCCATTTAAAATACCAATATCTTCATATCCTATTGAGATAATAACTAAGCTTACGTGTGGACGCACTGCTTTTAGGGTAGGCCTTAAATATGAAATTAATATTTGGGTCGACCATCTGCAATAATTTGGATCAATTGCGTGGTGCGCATCTTACAAACATCTTTGACTTTGCATTGCATAATTTTAGGTGCCTGTTGTTCCATTCAACTGCAAATGTCTACAAGAGGCTCTTCTTCCTCCCGCTTCAGTCATTGCCTTTATAGAAAGAAGTTCACAACCCACACTTATGTTCAGATATGCACAGTCAAAACCAAAACTGAAGAATATGATAGAAAAATTAATGTGCTCATTTTGGGGGTGCGCAGCATATTGTACAATTTAATATTTAGTCTAGCAGCTAGCGTAAAACGTTTTTCAATACAATATGCACCTACTTAAAAGGACAGTAATTCGGATCGAAAGTGAACGTTAACTTATATTCTAGCATGTTTTTTATCTTATTTATTGTACTTGGCAGATTCGAGTGTAACCCTCTTATAGAGTAGATAAGTTAACCTCGTAAGGGTAATAAGAATGTTCATTGTGATTTCAAAATTTGACTTGCATTGAGCATTAAATAAAATGCGACGAGCTGGAAATAAAAGCGTTGTTTTAAGAAAACAGCAGTAGTTTCCTTTCGTGGGTCATCGAAATTCAAATACTGTAAAACAGTTGAAATTGCGCTTAATTCCAGGATCTAACTTGGATGCAGGGCTGATATAAGGGTTTGCTTTTAAGTTTAGGATAATGATTGAGTTGAGGCTTAGTCCAAGAGTTAAGCCTTGGCCCACGCTTAATTTCAGGATTTGAGTTAGAAGATAACATTTAGTGCACTTCCTACAATATAGCATTAAGCATCTTGATAACCGTTTTCTTCCTAAGAATTCGGATCAGAAAATGTGTGTGAAAATATTTCCTACAACGTAGTTATAACGCCATCGCCAAATCTTCTGTTTCGGAGAGGTGGATAAAGTTGCCGGAAAGAAAAAAGTCCTAGCTCCAGCTTTTTTACATGCATAGGAGCCCGTCGTCTGACACCATGAAAGTATGAAAATAACTCAGTGGTTTTTTAATCTAGTAATGCCAATAGCGTAGCTGTTGATGGTGGTTGGAGCTGGGATGGAATCACATTGTCTAAAGCCCTGCAGTCTCAGCGTGCAAGGAATGCGTGCATCCTTGGCCTGATACCAAAATGCGTAGTCCTGCAGTTTGAGTGCATTGAAAAGATTTAGGGATTTACTGTCATTTGCACAAGTCCCGTGCAGTTCTCGCCAAATCCTACTTCCGGTTCTGCCATTATCCGTTTGCCCACTAAATCGGTTTTTTCGGTCCTATTCCAGAGCGTGGGTCACAACTTGGAACGGAGAGTTGCCTATGTTCAGTCCATTTCGAAAAATGTTCACCGTATGCTCCACGGAATAGTGGTGCAGGGACAGTGACTTGCGCGTGAATTAGTTTTGGTTAATAGTAGCCTTGCGCTGCAGCTACCGCTCTCTCTCCTCCTCCCCCACCTGAGCCCGGTGTCATGACAGAGTCAAGAAGACCGGAGATGAGAGAGGGCGCAGATGGCCGGCGCGGCCGGCGACTGCCCTGGCCGTACCACCACACCTGGCTCGGATCCCACGGAGTGGGAGTGCCATAAAGGCCACATTAAGAAAGATCCTTTGCAGCCTGACTCTCAGTCCGCCAGTCAGCCACTCCAAACAAAACACACATTGGGCTGACCGTGCTGTCCGAGTTATCCCAATAGTTGGTAACCTTCCAAGCCACGGCTTTTAGCGCATCATGAGAGTTTTAAGCGCGTCAGATTGTTTATAGTGAGGAAAATGCGCTGAGTTGTTGACCTCACTCTCTCAACCACCTCCACAATCAAACCACCATCCGTGCCGGTCAGTTGTCTGATGCGGAAGTTGGCACAGCTGCTGGTGACATCGTCTACGTGTACTACGTACACGACCTGGCCCCCCAAACACGAGCACTAGGATTTCACAAAACAGGGGGTTGAACGGCTTACATCTCAAATGTGTGAGATAGCCAGAGGTCACGTTACGAAGGAGCCATCGCAGCCTGACTCTCAGACCACCAGTCAGCCACTCCACACAACACAGATTGGACTAACTGCGAGGTCTGAGTGTAATTGCCTGTTGGCGACCTTCCAACCGCGGCGCTTATCATAACCACACTCTCTCCTCGTCTCCAACCAGAGCCCGGTGCCATGAAAGAGTCAAGAAGACCGCAGATGGGAGAGGGCGGAGGTGGCTGGCACGGCCGGAGCCGCCCCTGGGCGTACCACCACACCTGGCTCGGATCCCATTAAGGCCACATTAGCCTGCATAATGAAAACAACACTAGCGGTACTGCATTTTACGCACCCTAGGTGATTTTCTTTCGGTGACATGAGGCTATATAGGCTACGCGCACAAGATTCTGGTACAAAGAAATATGTTACTTCCGATGAATTCCTTATTTACCATAAAAGGCACCAAAATGTTCTTGGTTCTTGCCCATTCGTCTCTTGGCAATCCATCCAGAGACAAAGGCAGATGAAGTCAGTTTAACAGCCGTTCCCTGTAAATTGGTACCGTTGATGCTCAAGCGCCCGTATCCACCCTCCCGGTTTGCTGCAGCGTTAATGGTCCTTTGAAAGCGTGCCCTGACACCACTGTATTTACTCACCATCGGGTGGTTGCCATGATTCCAGAGGACCCTGGTTATGCTAGGTGCCCTGTGATACACCTAGTTCTATGTGCTCCATTAAGTCTGCGCCCGACAGGAGCATCAGGAAACGTCAAATGGCTGACATTTTATTCTTCCCTTGTGGAAAGGCTGCAGGGGAATATATTGCGGAGCAGTTACTGAGGCCTAAATGAACTGTCAGCTTCACTTACAATGAAGTATTGTCAAGTAGGGGCATTAAAGTGCCGGCTTGCGATGGTTGATTGTGATATGTTCCAGTTTTTAAAGATTGCATCCGATGATGAGGTTGCAGTTTGGAGGGCCCATCGGCGTCCCTTCGAGTTGCTTGCAGGTCGTGCCATCAAAGACGAAAACGTTATTTGTCGGAATGCAGAAACTTTCCTGAGCTACCAGATTTCTTTAAGCCCCCTCATTTTAACTAACCTCGCTCCAAGCGGTCTGCATAGAACATAACATGCCGCATTTTTAAGCCTAGATGTGAAGAATGAGATCACGCCGAACGATATCATGTCTTAGCCCGGTCAAGCAGTTTAACGCGGGTGTCAGCGATGAAATAAGTGACTTATCTGCGAAGGGTCTCTCAGCCCTTTTGAAAAAAATTGACTTTATGTGCTATCCACTTCCCCAGATTATAAGTAAGGTTGCATCTCAGTGCAACAGTTAACAGAAGGGCAAAGTTGAGCTTTAGGACTTTGAGTACAATATAGAGCCTGGCCAGTGTCGTAAAAGTAGATTCTCTTGCTAAGAATGAATTATGCGGACACTAAAAAGGGTGGCTTTTTTGACGTTTTCGCTATTCTTGAGACAATTTGTATTTCCGAAAACCTAATGATACTTTACGCGATTTGGTTTTCCTTTAAGGGAAGAGCGTTCCTTAGTGTGCGAGTGTACTGCTAATGTAGTTCATCAATTTACCACATACATAGAACTTTTTCGTGAATTTCGTAACCCACTGTATGTACACACATAAGAGTAGATAAGTAAGTTACCACGGAAAATTAAAAATCCCAGCTCGTCTATTTAAAGCGCAAAAGTAGTCGTGGCTCCATCATTTGACATTTCAGTCTCAATAGATTCTTTAAAATAAGGCAATCAATGAATGGAAAAAAACAAATTAGTATGTTCCATTTCAGCAACATTTGGCCAAAGTATACAGCATATTACTGATCTTTATTCCATGCCTTGATATTGTTCCTAAATTAAAAATAAAGAAATAACCTAAATTAGGTAACTGCGGTAGCAGCGTTGTGATGTCCTTAAACTTGAAAGTAGGAAAGATAAAATTGTAAGGATTTTATACAAGCTGACGCCAAACCTCATATTCTTTCGAGTGTTATTCAAAAAATAGGATTTAAAGCAAATATTTGGCTAAATTACTTACGCTGCTGAGGACATCAGGTCAATATCCACGCGCAGGCAATTGAATGGGAGGAATCAAGACGCTGACTAAACTATTAAGGCTAATTTTTATTTTCTGATTGGATATGTAAAATTGTATTGGCATTACCCATCTATTGCTGAGTCTTCTCAACTTATGAGTTTACCGGTTGATTTGCGTATCATCAGCATCAGTATATTTGAGGGAGATGTAGGTGAGTAACGTTTGAATTCCCTATTTTTATATGCGAGTTGTGGTACCAGAAATAGTATCTCGGTTTGTTGACAAGGCCAATTGATATGAGCCAACTGGGTGGAACATAGTTGAAAAGGACAGACAGTGAAAAAAACGCAAGGTGATATTTAGGAGAAAAAACTGTCGTCCTTGATGGGGGGGGTGGGTCAAACAGGGGCATCGTGGACGCCACCTGGATCATCACGGAAGTGCAGAAGATGCAGCCAGACACTCCCTTGCTGGTTGCAGAGTCCGCCGAGTGATTTCAAAGGCAGAAATATCCGCCTAGATCATCCTCGGTCCGTTGCAGTTCAAACCAAGGGAGAAATTTCATAGACCACATGGACAATGGCCGCCAGGTTCGGCTGATGCGAACACTCGCGGTGTTGCCAAGGTGTGCCGATAGTTAAGCAGGAAAGACCTCGGGGATTCTCGCATTAGAATTCTGGGAGTGTGAGCCCGAGTGGATTGAGTGTTTCATTAAATATTATAAGAAACTTCACCTTTCCGATAATTCTAGTGCAAAGATATTAAACACGTTTGGTGAACAGAAAGAAGGTACTATCAATCTAATATATTACCCTGAAAAGGACCCAACTGTGGGTAATTTCTATATTAAACCTTTAGAATCAGGACTGTTATAGTATGCCCAGGACACATATGATTGGGACTCTATGTGCAGTTTTGATCGTAGCTTACCACTGTACATTCTTTCTAAACCATTGTTCAAAGACACATTTGCCGGTCAAACTGCAAACCAGAGATTTGTTCATCGCAGGCGCTGAGGTTTACCACTGTTTTACTGAGTATGTATGGCCGTAGCGTCCGCGTCAAATTGCCGTTGATGTGGCCAACTTTTGCAGCGGTTAACTCTATCTTCCCCCACCCCCGCGTTCTGGTAACAAAGTTAAGGGGGGGACCGGAGATGGGTGTGTGCGATAACCGCACACTAGCACATACTGCACATCAGGTAGCATTCCACTTTGACTTGGAGTTTAACTAGGAAATTTCGGAAAACTTGCTATTGCAGTTATTGTCCTGGTCATAGTTAGCGAAAGCTCAAAAGTGATTCGTTGATATACATTATGGCTATTGGTCATTGCAAACCTCGGGCCTGAGTTGCTCGCGTCCCACTTCAACCCGTTACTCTTACGTCCCTTGCTGAAGCACAGGCCAATTACTACTACCACTGAGAAACTTTCGGCCTCCTTTCACACCTCCACTGCACACAGCCCTTCTGACAAGCAGAGGAACATATAGGCACAGGCATACTGCCGTTCACACCAGTTCGCCACAAGTTTCCGACATATCTGTCAGAGTGCCTTTGTCCCGGAGGACATTTTCCTTCTCTGCGGCACGTCAATTTTGCCAAAACCACCCAGCTCGTCATAGCAGTATCTGCCTAGTCTTGGAAGTGTGCTCGTGTGTGTTTTCCTCTTCCCCATCTTAAGGTGTTAACAAATTGTCTCTGCGTCGAAATTTTCATGCATCATTAATTTAAAATTACTTCCCAGCAGTATCAGCCTCAGTTTCGGGACATTTTTCTTTGCTGCGTCAAATCGCTCTTTCCCATCAAGGCTGATTTGTTTGATTACCAGATTATGAGGAAATTTAAAATCCCCAGTCGTGATCTCCTGCTCGTAAACGCAAGCGTATCAGAGAACTCTGCTGTCCGGCCACCATCCCTTTGCAGATCCGAAGAGTCACGGTCAAGCTCTCCAATAGGCGATGACAGTTGTGTTGGAAATGGGCTATCGCCAGCCATCGTTGATGAAACCCGATTACCAGGACAGCCCTCTGAGGCAAAACGAAGACTGCGAAAAACGCTGCGGAGAAAAAAAAGCTATCGTCCACCAGTACGAGTAGGGAAAGAAGAGGAAGAAAGGTGTTATACAGCGGAGGCATCCGAGTCAGTGGTTGACCAGAGTGACTTTAAAAGTGAAAGAAACCGCGTTGTTTGCAGTCGTGAATTGTTGACAGTGGACTCAAACAGGGAGACAGGGGAGACGATCACGGTCTCGGAGTCGCTTCTACAATCGTCGGCCTCTGTGTTGTCTCCAAACAAGTCTGTTTCCTTTGGCTCTAACCACGGCGGTAGAAAACCACCATCATCTGCTTCTGACCAAACAAACGAAAGATTAGCAACAACCAGTCAAAGGCGTCCGGTGCACCAACAACAGACGCGTCCGCGACGACAAAGTGCACACGACGCTTCTCCCACCAACGCCGTGGCAGTCACCACCCCCTGCCTGAATGTGTATGCCAACGACTTACTGAACGAGACTCGTCTCTCCTCTGAACTGCTGAACGAACGTGTTAGGGCGGCCTGTTCGAATTTACCCAAAAACATCACCACCGGTTTTCTCCTGTCAACGCCGGCCTCGCGTATAGTTGCAGCCAGCATATCGGTTGGCACGTTTGATTTTCTCTACTCCGAGGGCGAAACCACGGTAACCACCAACGGAACAAACACAGAGGAAGAAGCACATAAAAAAGGTAGCATGGCGTTTAACGCAAAACGCAGTCGTTCAAACCAGCGACGGGCAATCGGTGTGCAGCAGCAGCTGAAAAGGACCTCAAAGTTCGGCAACGCGTTGGCTCCCATGCTTACGGAACAGCTCGGATTCGCGGCACAAATGGGAAAAACCCGGAAAGAAACCGTAGCAGGCATGAAACTAGCTTCAGAAAATGGCTTAGTGTTCAAAAGTCAGCTCAAAGACAAAGAGTATGTCTTTTTGAATGCATCTGAATTCGGTGAGGTGGAGATTGTGCGCGAACTGCTCACCGATAGGACCCTTAATGTGGACTGTGTTGACTATATGGGACGCAACGCCGTACTACTGGCAATGAAGACCGAGAATATCGAGCTCATTGACTGTCTAGTAGGCCGTTTAAACTTTTATGCTGTCGAAGACGCCCTGCTTAATGCCATAAGTCAGGAAAAAATTCATATTGTGAAGCTCATCATTGACCATCCTCAATATATTCGCATGGAGAAGATAATGACACCGAGGGGCCAGCGAGCCGGTATTATAACAAAAAGTATAGAGCGCTCTCAATTCTCCTCAGACATAACGCCACTTATGTTGGCTGCACACACAAACAACCATGAAATTATTCAGCTTCTGCTGGATCGGGGACTTAAAGTGGAAATGCCTCACGATAGGAGCTGTCTGTGCTTAGACTGCGAATCAATCAGAGCACAGGTCAGTTTCAAAATTTTCCCATGTTTCAGGGCTTCTCATTCATCCGCGGTTCTGCAGATCAAACTGTTACCTTAGCTGATTTTATTTAAATTTTATTAACAAGGAAAAAGTTTGTTTAGTGGTTCTCTCTTACTTGAGTAACTGTCACTATGCTTCCCTGAAGTAAGATTTGGCTAACTTCATTCTTACATATTTTAAGTGCCAAATCTCAGGCACCATTCTGTAGGTACTGATGAGGTTTGTCTAATGGTATTTACTCAACTAACCTACCTCCTCCAAAACTGAGTGTAGAGGTTTGTACAAAACCTGAAACCGGTCTTTAACATCAAAAGTTTGAAATAAAAAGTATATCTAAGTTTAACGTCAACGACCCAGCTCTCCAAAAGAGGAAAAAGTGAATAAGTTACTTTATTCTTCAAATTATTACTGATTAGAGGAAACCGTCCCAAACGTCACAAAGTTTAACGTGACGCAAAAATTAACTGGACCGTTCTCCAATAAATTGATAAAAATTGAATTAGTCGCCAAATTACAGATAACCAGACATTTTTAAGAATAAAGATTTTTACAGTTAATAAAAGCTGGAAAAAATATAATTAATAGCAAAATCGAATAATGTATTAAATGGCAAGATCCGTGCTCTGATTTCTTATTGTAAAAAGGCTTGGAAAAGCAAACGGGCTCCAATAGGTACAGAATTTTAATCCGGTATAATGAAAGCAGAGCATAACTCTATTGTTAAGGAAGAATAAAAATGAAATCGGCGGGTTTTCATGAATTAAAAGTATATTTTTTAAATAGAAACCGATGAAAGAAGTATACACATTCTTAGCCGTTCAGGGTTTATTTTTGTTCAAAATATTCTTTATTTTTATAGGCAGAAACCATTTGCTTTATTCACAGTTGTTAAAATAAACACAAAAATGGCCTTGAACGGATCATCGAGTGTGGTGAAATACCTTTCTGCTATTTAGTTTCCTTAAACAGTTTTACTGTATGGTTTTCCTATTTAAGCACCAAATATGTTTAGTAATTTATGATGCATCATTCTGCCAAATTAATTAATTCTAGCATGCCTTCACACTTCGAAAGTGTCAGTTTGCATTTCCTAGCCCATATTAAGTTCTTCCTTCATAAGATTCGTGCTTGGCTAGTTGTTTATTTAGTACAATTTGCCGAATACTGGTGAGCCCGCCAATGCACCAAGTAATAACGACTTAGGTTCTGGTTTTTAAATGAGCATTTTTTCACTCGCATGCATTAATAAAGATTGCGAACAACTAAATAATTAATATCCATGCATATTTCTCCTATGAATTTCCATTTTTCTATATTTATCCGTTTTCAAAGCAAGGAAAAACAATACATCTGCTTCTTATGAGCCACTCCAGGAAAATATTTTGCCAATAAACGGCAGTAATGGACGAGAATATTGTGATTTTTAAGTTGATGTCATTTTTGATAATTCGACACATCTGTAGGCAGGTTACTGTTATTAAATATCGCTGCGTTAATGGATTTTTCTTTAGAAATATGGAATTGAATCTTAACCTATTACATTAAAAATTGAACGCTAGAAGCCGCTTATAAGTGAACATGTGTTATAGCAGAATTTGTTTGGGAATCTATCAAGAGGAAAAATCTTGAATTATACTTTTTCTAAAATGTATTTCAGAAGTCAATTTTAGTTGATATTTTTCTATTAAATACCGTTGGAATGATGGATTTTTTAAAAATAACTAGAAAAATTCAGGACTGTGTAAGAAGTGAGTGCTTTGCGGGCTGCACTCAAGTAAATAAGAAGAAAATATTTCACTCGAAAACTAGCACGCAAATTCGCCTCAAAGTGCTAGGAATACTTTTCCTAAGATTCAAATTATGTAATATTATGCAAACAATGGTTCTAAAATCGCTCATTTACGATATAACAAGCTAGAGTATCCAATAAAGTCTATCAGAAGACCTAGTGACTGACTTAATGGTCCCTGAATGAGGTGTAACAAAATAAGACACATCCGTCAACAAGTACCATAGCTATCAAAATGAATGAATTTCTGTCGATAAAGGAGAATGGGCGCATATTTGACTCTGAAACGGCATCCTACTGGAATCCGCAAAAATAAACGAATTCACGGTATCCCATTATGATTCCACTCGTGCACTATGACAGATCGTATTCGTAAACGTTAACTTAAGATGTTTAATGATACGCTTTCCATACCATAATAAGTTGGTACACGAGAAGCAGTACGGACGGCAGGACTGAATCCATAGGGTTCCATTTTACTTTAACGTTGGGTTTAATGCTCCCACAGCCAGTCACCCAAAAGGTGAAAATACGGTAACCGAAAAAAAGCAAAGGCGTACCAAAATAGTGATTTCTGGTTTAATTAGAACTAACTGACATTGTGACTGCAATTCCATTTTTTGGCCATCTTAGGCTTGAACCTATATCCACCAGAGCTCTGAGTATTCAGTCACAACCTTCTGATCACCGACCGATAGCAGCAAATAGTATGAAATAAGGGCAAGTTTCTTACTTTGTCTTGTCTAAGTCCTGATAGACTAATGTTTACTTATTACTTTTATTCTTTTTGGTTTAGCTTTTATTCCTGGGAATAGTTTCTTAATACTGATACCATTTCGGGCAATAAGATGTCGGCTGTCTCAAAATCCACGAAAAATTTAGTACGCACTGCTAACTTAACGATTTTTGGTGGCATTATTTTGGACCGTTTGGTTATTTGACAGGATTCTTTGATCTTGGAGATGCAGAGACTACACACATATCAAGCTCTGACAAGTTCCGCCTACCTTGCGCTAACAACATCCGATCCTGTCAGCTCTGCTTTCGTACTCAGAGGAGAACTCTATCAGCTTGCGTCTCAGGAAAAACAGTTCAAGGTGAGTTAGCAACTCTAAGTCCAACCAAAAATGTGCTGTAAAAAAGGTTTTCTTCAGCTCACATCTGCAGCAGAACGCAGATATTTTCCTTGAACCACGTGTCTACATTATTCCTTCAATGCGCTTTGTGGGGTTCGATACGTAACCTCGAGCTTGAATAAGAATTATTGCCATCGGAAAATTAGTAAAAGAATCCATTTAAATTTCAATGTGCCTGTAACTAAGGTGACTCACATAAAAGGCCAAGATGTTTCTTATCCTGCCATTCCCTATTCAAGTGAGATAGCAAAATAAGGGTGGTGGACATATAAGGGATGCACTCACAGTGCTATCACATACTTCTTAACAGATCATGTATTTGTCCTCGCTAGCCGACTTTAGTGCGATGGCTGCTGCTCGTTTGCACAGAGTCGTTAATTGCCGCAATTTTATCATGGATTTTGATTATTGGCATGATAATTACTCGGCAATTTCACTCGCTAATACTGCCACTAGAAGTGGTGTTGACGCGCTCGCTCGCAGAGCGGTCAACTACTCTATGCAGGCAAAGTCAGAGGATTTAATATGCAGGGCGGGATAGAGACCAATGCACTTGCTGATGAACAGTCATCCATGGCTCGGACAGCTCGCGGTAAACGCGGCTGCAACTCTTGTGAGGATTTCGGTCTCTTCAGATCTGAAGGCATGGCAAGGCCTAGAAAAATGAACCAGGAATTGACGGTTGGCACCATTACTCCTCACGCTTGCGGCTACTGCAGGTTCGGCCACCCACTAGTAAAAATCTCTCTTAGTTTGTCAAAGATAATTTGTTTGAACGTTTGTGTACTATGAACAGTTAACAACGTATGGGGTTTCCTGCTGTCTTTCTGTCTGCATATTTGATGCACAATAGTTGCCTGCATAACGTTTGTAACCTTAACTCCAAGTAGTGTGAGAATGCGGCTGAGAGTTGCCGATAGGATCCTGTTCTATAAAAGCCCTCACCAAATTTCATGACTGGCGGGGTTCGGTTTACCCTCATTTGCGATTGCATCGTCCGACAAATTTGTTGCTATAGCCCTTCGTCCAGGTGATTATCGAAATCATTAAAAGGTCAGCAACCAGGTCTTCTGGTCCCACGCAGTGCATTACGCCAAAGCTGGCAAAGCACCCTTATGCAATGGTGTTAATGGCTTAATAGATGGTTTGCTGCCTAAAATAAACACTTAGGTTGTATTTATCGTTGCCCTAAACACACAAGTTTTTCAGCCACCACAATCTTTGCTGCCGACGAGGACATTTACGAAGCCCAGTTGGTTGTTTCCTCCTAGATCACTAATTGGTAGACGTCACTAGGAAGTACTTGTAATGCCAAAGTAAGATCCCGTTTGCTCAAGACAAGGATATTTTCCATACAGTGAGCCCAGAATTTTGGTCACATTTGTTGAAAGACTAGTGATTCCAGTCGCTATAGAACGGGCTTTGCTACAACATCGGAATCAGTGAACCCCTTGACTTGCCTTTCACCTGCTGCTAGACTGTTTTGTTAAACGTGGAGAACGTCTTTCGGCCGAATTTCCTAAATTGAACGATTTAGGCTTGTCCAAGTGATTACAGGACAGGGAGAAAAGCAAAATGGTGTAAACTGCCTGATACTGGGGAATGGAAGTCAAGAGAAGCCGTGACCCCATTTGGAGGGAAACATGCCACTCTATTTTGAAATAAATAATTTAAATAAGTATGCAACTCAGGAGGGGAAGATTCCTGAATCAACAGTCAGGGTTCCAGTGTTCTTCAAAATGACTTGGATCTCCTCCTCTTTGATGGCTAAATGAGAGAGAAGTACACATTCCGAGGTTCTTTTCATTCAGTGCCTTAAAAAACTGTAGCACGTTCTCCTGCTAAAAGAAATCCATCCACTAGAAACGAATATTTATGTAACCAGCACCGGCAAGAACAAAGAAAATGAAATGGCGATTTCGTGGTTATTTGCTCTCGGCAGTCCGATCTTTCACAAAGCCAGAAATGAAGACGTAAACTGTGATCCCTAACAAACAGGACATGTACATTTGTTATGCGCATCACTGTTGCCTATCCAGTGTTTACTTTTTAGAAAATATGCAAATATAGCAGATATAGTATATTGGTTTGTTTAAAATGGCAATAGTTATTCATAAAGAACGAAAGTTTCTGGCCAGATGGAAACGGCAGAACCCTTTTAATGGATTTTCTAACCATAAATTAGTTAAACTTTCTGAGCTTCTTGAACGTCCTTACGTTACCATTTTACCAAGTAGGAATGTTCCTACGCATAACGACAGGTATAGTTGGTAAGTGCGCGTTTGTGCCTAATCTTTTCCTTCCAGATCATAGTTCAACTGCGTTTTCTTGCGAACATATGAATGTGACTATGAATAGTTCCAAACACACGCACACAAAACGTGCATAGCCTCAAAAACAGTTTGGGTTTGCTGCAAGAAAAATCAAAAAGATTTATTGAATTGGGCACGGAGTGCCCCGTTAGAATAATTAACTAAAAGTTGCTTCTAAAACAATAATTGATCACAACTTAAGACCTAGCAAGCATAATAAACGTTGAAGCTGCCGGATATGCACTTCGAAAATTTCCCTTTAGTAATCTACAGGAAGGCAACATGTGCGCATCTGTTTTTTTACCGGGCCTCAAAAGTAAGCGCATTTTACCTCACACATGGACTTCCCAAGGCTTCCTTTGGTGGTTATTAATAAATTCTAAGTATGCCTTCTTTCGTTTTCTTCAATTTACGAGGAAATTAATGCATGAAATTGGCCTGAATGGGACCGTTACGGGCTCGATCCGAAAGTTGATAAGGATATCTGAGGTGAACTCCATCAGCTACGGTGGTAAAACATCGTGGTATTCACAAGCTGCCAACAGGTATTCAATAGTATAAAACTAGATAATTATTGACCTTATTCGTAGTATACATAGATGCCCACGCACGGGTGATTTGCCAATCCTGTGCCGCTGCCTGACACAACTGCGAGGGTTACGACTTATAAATGGGTTACAGTGTTCTCCTGCGTTTTTCGGGTATCTGAACTCCATTTGTCATCCTGTCTTGTTTAATTTCCGAGGAAATTAATGCGTAAGCTTGGAGTTGATCCTTCAAGTCGAAATTCTTTGAGGCACGGTCCTAAAGTTGATACGAATATTTGAGCTTAAATTCATCAGTTACTACAGTATATCTGCTTACTATTAACAAGCTACCAAGAGGCAATCGATAGTACATGACTAGGCAATTATTTACAATACCTGACCTAGTTGTGTACTACTGATTGCCTGTTTGCAGCTTCTTAATATTTATCGGTAATCCTGCAATATCTGATGGATTGTAGTACAAATATCCATACCAGTTTTCGGACTAAACCTAAAAATTCCCTTTCTGAAGGTTTAACTCCATATTTGTGCATTAATATCTCCGAAAATTTAAAAAAGACACGATAAAAACTGGATTTCATATACCCAAAAATACGGGGACAGCTCGGGGACCCAATGATGAGCCAAACCCTTCGCAGATTACTCAGGCACCGGTACAAAATAGGAAAAACACGAAATTCTGGTCTTTACTCTAGTACCTATGCTGCTAGTAGGGTAAACAATTACCTAGTTATACGTCTGCTTTTTCAACTTTTTATGTACGTTATGACTACTAGATGGTCGTTTCTGGCGAGAATTCAAACGAAATAAATCACAAAATTAATTGGCAAGGGAACAACGTATATTCACATATGTCATTCCTACGTATGGTAAATCCGAGTCACACCCCATTTGCGTGACATATTTGTCTGTTATAAGGGGCATGTAGTGTTCATGGCACGTGCAAGTGAGCTGTCTATTTTTTTTAACCATTGCGCGCTCTTCAGCATCAGTTGATAGCCCGGCTCGGAATATCTAACTGTGCCCGGAAGATGGGGCTGGGAAGAGAAAGTGAGGTCGACTCTGAATGGAGCCGTTTATATTTTTGCTGAAAATGTTGAATGATACTTCAAAATAAAGCGTATTCCTCTCTGAACACTCAATCTTCATTGTAAACAATTGGGCGCGCTCAACTCTATCACCGTGGGATAAAGCCGTGGCTTGGAAACCTGCTAACTGATTGAATACCTCGGTGCTCTAGAAAGACATAGGTTCAACCTGCAATGGATCCTTATTAATGTGACCTTAATAGAAATTGTACCCAGTTGGATCCTAGCCATCCTCTTTCTCGTTGAGTGCAATGCTGATCCTTTGTATGTGTGGATCAATGAGTGTGAAGCAGGTGCAGACAGCTGTTTAGCTTTGTCAATTACTGCCCTGAACGGGCTTCCGGTCATCTCGACTCAAGCTTGCCTTTGGTCTCCGGTGAGTGAGGAGGAAGAAGTGTGGTAAACTGTTTCGCACACATGCCATCGCACCTGTGCCAACCCTGAAGTAGAACACACGGGCTACATCTTCTGGAATGCCGTTCGAAACTTTGTGCTCCTAAGCAGTCGAAAATCAGTTATGTAGAACTTGGAGTTTGAACTTAAATAAAACCATGTGTCAGCAATTTATCTCCTATTATATATGTAGCTGTAAATAAATATTATAGGGATTGTCAAGCATTTGGATAAATAACGCCGTATAAATTGTGATTTTAGAAACAATTACTGAAAGGCAATATTTAATACAGTTTACTTTAGACTTGTTCTCAGTTTCTACGCTATATACAATTAATGTATGCTCTTTAGTTGGTATTTACAAACACTCAAGTGGGAGAAAGCATTGCCTAAGCACTGCACAATTCTTAAATGACCTCAACTTATGCTTATGAGAGAAAGACCCTGCGTGTGTGTGTGTGACGGATTAATAAAATTGTCTGTGGATAAAAAATGGGAAAATAGTTTAATCATAATAATTCTTCCGCCTGACTATCATTCCGCATCTTGAGTTTTCCACTGTTTTATACTACCTTCATAGACTTAATAGTCTACAAATCATTAAGGGAACCAACATGTTGTGTAAGAGTTATGCTATAAATACAAAACGTGCGCCTACTTGAGCTGTGCTGTGACACCGCAAAGCCCCTGTTGGCCAGGTCCTTAAGACGTGGAATGAGCTAGTTGAGTATATAGCTACCTAAACGGAGGCAAGGGGACCAGGCTCTTCCCATTCAACCATACCCGTAAGAAAACATGTGCAGTTAAGGAAGTTACTCCTGGTATAACATGATATTAGCTAAAATGCATGGTGTGAAATGGCTACCCACCTTTCACATCAAAAGTGATTTATCATTATTGAAATGACTGTTCTTTAAAAGAAATTTGGATATCGAGAGTAAGATTACAGACAAAGATAAGGAAGACTAGTATAGCTATTTCTCAATTGTTGGTCATTGTTGCCAGTACTATTTAAATCCAGGTTTGAGAGCATCTGCGGCTTGAATTCTTGCCGATTATGGTGTTTATCCAACGCTTAGACCAGTGGGGCAAAACGAACAAAGGGACATGTAGGTTCCGTAATGCGACCAGTGACTGCCCCACTATAACAGTAAAAATAACCAATCGTCATTGACAGGACAACAAGGTCTGACAAGGCGTTGTCAAAACGAGGATCGGCCCAGATATCTCAAACCATGGGTATGGCTGTCTGACGACGGCTAATGGCCACCTCGCCTTCCGTTATCTTTGTTTGTAGTCTCTCGCTGCATACATTGCTAGTGCCTATGAGACTACATCCTGGGCTCTAGATCGAGCCCTAAAGCACAACGGAACAACTCAGAAAAAAATGTATATTCTAAGCACTTAGTTTAGGCTTAATACTGCAATGTATACCGAAAACCAATCCAAAAACCAATCATTTATGATAACTATTAATAAAAAATTATAAGAACCTGCTTCACAATCACGTGCATGTGGTTAACGGGTTAGTCCTTAAAACGCAGAAATGCTCATTTTAATTTCTACGAGCGGATTTCAATAAGTATCGAGTACAAGATCAAGTTACGCAAGCTCTGAAGAATTTTCCATTATTTTTGCCAATTTATTTTAACAAGAACAAGGATGCTGTCAAAAACGTGGTGGTCAAAGCAGTTTGAAGAATCAAAGAGGGTTCAAAGACCCAAGGAAGAGAAGCTACTAAGCGATTCCAATCTATACAATGGTTATATTCTTAATTTGAACCATATATATTGAAGGGTGGACAGGAGCGTTTATTCGACTTCCATTAGTACCCTTTTACATGAAGAAATTATTCAAGAGGTAATAAAACCGTGTTATTAACAGCATCCGTTGACGATAACCAAAAGTAGAGGCACACTGAATATAGGTGTAATTCAATATCTTAACTTCCACAGTGTTTAAGTATTGAGATTGAAAAATTGTAATCCAGTATAAAAGTTTCTTCCAAATATAAGGAACTGGCCAGATGTTTTGGATTTTTATAACTAGAACCTCGTTTGGCAGAAATATACGGTTTTGTAAAACGAAGATAAGCGATCCTTGGAATTATTAGCAAACAAAAGACACCCTGTAATCAGTTTCCAACTCAAAAGGGCGTTGTCATAACGTTTTTACAAATAAATGTATTATTTCATGATTCTATTCCCTGTTCTGCTCAAAGGGATATTTGAAAATGCTCTCGCTGGGTGGTTTTTGTCGAAGCCTAACAACTAAAGCTGCCATTCAACGTACTTTTGAACCTTTTGGTTTCACGTATTACTTCTAAACACTGATTCATCACCATTTACCAGCAACAGAGTCCCTTAACCAGCCCTTAATATACCATGCAAATACGCCGCCGCTTTGCAGCCGCATGGTTCCGTTTCCGTTAAAAGTCGGCGGCAAATAAAAAATTGTAACGACATCTTTATTTAATGTCGCGATGAAAAATTGCAGCGTGTCCTAGATGATCTTATATAGGTTTTTTGCACCTTACAATTCTTAGTTGCCTCAAATTAATCATTGCCTAGCAGCCTTATCACTCCATCGTAGGAAATAATATATCCTAATTTCCAATGCAGGAGTTTCTAAATCTGAATCTACATCTGCTGTTAAATGATTGCTGTGATTTCTCACAACGGACATCAACTGATTTATATAGATTTAAAATCAAATTTTCTACTTCCAGAACACCCTTTATATGCATATTTATCGATCACTTTTTTCCTTATCTTAGCATACTTCTTCAGTAAACAAAACGGGCAAAACTAAGAACTTTGCTCCTGACCTTTATCAGCCTGGGTTCATTAGTTGGATATCAGGAAGCGTAGACCTCCCTAAAATGTTCTATGTGCTCTCATAAAACAGAGTTTAAACGAGCTCTTCTTTAGACGAAAGATTATGAGTCTCAAATGAATCTACTTAACAAAAGTATCAAAAATTAATGTACGGCACACTTCCTCTTTGCACTTCAGTTACAACATTTAATGAATTGTGTAACACAAGGCACGCGTATTCTAGAATAAAATCTCAAGTGATGCTTTGTATTTTCAGTTAAGCAAAAATGAATTTGTGCGCCATATAATTATTTTCCGAAACGTTAGCTAATTTACTATTGACAAAAATGCTTAGGAATAAGAGAAGCGAAGGAATATATTAGGTTTTCACGGCAAATTTGACTGAATTTGTTTACTGTAGGTCAAGTCCTTGATAGCAGTAGAAATCTAGTCGTAAGTTTTGATATAGTAAAGGGTATTGGCTAAAGTAATTAATCCCCTCTATCCCAGAGGCTTAATTGTACCCTAAAATTTGACGCTTCGGGTTTAAACGTCAGCATAACATCCCTTCTGTTAAAATGAGATGCCTTGAACTGTGGTAGGTTGCTCTGACTGGTGTGTGCAATATCAGTTTGTGTAATTCAACTGGGTCAAAAATTGATAAAAACTTTGGTAGATGGCGAAAAATCCATTGACCATTCACAAGCAGGCAAAATTTATTGAAAATAAGCAAAGACTTGTTTTAACCGAAAAATGCCAAACTACCTTTTATAAAAACTGTTGTGAAACATAGACTCTTACAGGAGACGCTTTTCGCATACAAAATGAAGCACATAAACAAAGGCAACCTCATTCAATATATTTGAACTGCTTATTCAGATATCATCCTTTCTATTTCACGTAGGGCGTCAGTTACTGTTGTTTACTCTTGAATGTCCTCTTGGAAGTTTAAGCCCTGAATAGCTGAAACAGGTGATTAAAATACTCAGAAAAATGAACCATTACGATCGATGCTATTCTGAATTTTATTCATAGGAAAAACGTTTTTAATTAACTTCAAGAAAATTTTCCTGTTGGAATTTCCTTTAAACAAATTTTATCCAAATAAATATATATGAATTTAGTTAAGCAAGGTCCTTAAGCTTACTGTTTAGTATTTTGACTATTTTGTGTGACTGCATAATATATTTGTTGTGTTAAGATATAAAAATGAATATTTATGTAAAAAAACAACGAACATATATGTTAGGTAACTAGCACAAATAGCCAAAATGCCAAACTCTGTTCTTGCGTAATTGGAATTTGAGTCTAGGCATAGATGCTTTTGCGTAGAAAAGTGCTTCTTCTTTCTCAGGTATCTCAAAGAGTCGCTTGTAACTTATGTTAAATTTTGCACGGAAAAGCCAAAACTTACTTTTCACTTACATGATCTGGTCTACACTTACAATAATACATGCAATTATTTTTTGGTAAACACTATCAGTCTTTGAATAAGAGTATCAGCAAACTCCAATGCATAATCTAGACAAGAGACTGCCACGGCCTCCATCAAACTCGACTGGCAGTTGCTGCAACATCCATGTTTTGGATACACGTGCAACTTATGGAGGTCGTCTATAATAAATGCTGTTTGTAGACGCATCGCGAAGAAGGCATTGAGGAAAGGGATCATAAGTTGGAATCAGAGAAGTAGCTGCACCAATTCACCCACGAGTCAACTGACCGTCTCGGACAGTGACTGGTCCTTGGGAATTGGAGTAGAGATTGAGGTTTACTTAACTCCAATCATACCGTCATAGATATAACCGTCGGTAAACACATCAAAATGTTGTATGGAATTAACAACATGCAAGGTTAGTTAGTACAATATCTCTTATATAGTATTTTCATAGTAAGATATCAATGACACTGTTGCATGCTATTAGGAAAGTGACTCTATTTTCACCCTTAGGTTGCGCTTTATACGTTGACTGATCAATTAGTTAAATATGCAAAGGGGAGGTGTTTTAATGTCATCCCTCATTTATTTAGAGCTTTAAATCGGCCAATTAAAATGGACACAGAGAACCTTTGTCAAATTTCAGTTTTCAGTTAAATGTGGTAAAATTCTGTTAACTCAAAAACAATGAAGAGTGGTATATGGAAGCATATGCTAAATTCTCTATTCTGTCGTCCAATACCATAAGGGTCTGGAGATAACGAGGCTAAAAAATGCAGTCCCAATCTGATCATGCACAAAAAACCTGCTAAAGTCTTCCTCTTTTATTTCATTTTTTCCTTCCTCTATCCCATCAACTTGAACTTTCAAACTCGGTAGGAGGAATATTCTCGCCTGGCAGTACAGTCCATGAATTTTGCAGTCAGCTGTCTGGACCTCTGCCGAACCTCGGATGAGGTACACTGCCTTCTCACCGGTAGCGATGCGTCGACCAATGGTGATGCGCAGTGTCATCTGGCCACCATCAAACAGGCTGTACAGTGTCGTGAGAAAAAGGTTCATTTTTAGCAAACTGTACTGCCTACATGTCTTTTTTTAACTTTAACTACATTATCTTTACCACTTCTTTGTTCCTGTTAGTTTAATTTAACTATGAATGTGTAAACTCAGCAAACCTTTGAAATACTATGTTCCCGAACAAACTAGGTGGTTCACTGGTGAAATTGTGTTTTTCATGGAAACGTAAACTGTGGGTCTGAACTTTTAAAAGAAGATCTGATTCGCATGCAGTCGTTGTTATGTTCAGCGTTTTTTTATTGAACCACAGTCTCATTTTCATACCTTTTAGGATCATGAATAGTAGCGATGTATAAAGCGCACTCACCGAGACTGGCAGTCCCCATCTTGTTTTAGGGTTCCATCTGAAAACCCCGCGAGCCATCGCGAACCAAATAGTAAAATTTACTGAATGAGCGTCCCGAGAAGCACAAGGGAGAATGGAATGGCTATTTCTGGCCTAATGGGTGTCGTCAGACTGTCCTACGTAAAGCTGAGCTTTGCTTAATCGGGGTCTTGAATCATTTTTTTGGTCATTAAGCGTTTTTAAGCTCAGTCTACTACACTTATTCCCTATATATGGATTCTTACTGCAAAACTGCCTGCGAGTGCACTAGATTGAGCCCCAAGCCACAAAGGGACGAGCATGTCCGTTACCCGATCAGTAAAAGCACTTTCGACCTTATACAGCATTCAAAGTAAAAAATCGGTCTCTACCTGGCACAGGTAGCCATGCATACACTAGATAGTGAAATCCATTTTTTAGGACAGAACTCGCATTGTAAGCATCCACCTGTCTAAAAAAGACCGATAAATTCTCAAAACTGTACATGCAGATCGTCCGACACAGACCAAAGTTTCAAATAAGAAGTCGTTTTGAAAAATTTCAAGTCTCCTGCTTTGTCGTGTTAATGTACATTCACTAATAGTTTTCACCTCCTTATATGCGTGGAAAAATGTACTTTTATAGTCTATAATAGGAAAAAATTTACGACAGTACCATTCATCATTGGTGTATGCTCCTTCTTGCATTCAACTTGCGGGCCTAAAGATATAGAAGAAAATGCTTGCATTGACACACTTCTTTGGATACTTTTGATTTCAAAGGCTGTGGTTGACCTGCCGTCAACCTGTTACATATTTTTGCCATAGCAAACGCTAGCGTTAAAGATATGGAACTTTCATGCATATGATTCTGCAACAGCCACGTAATGCATCAGGGTTTCTACCTTTAATGATGCTGTAGTCTTCATTTCAATTAGGATGCTACATATTTCGTTACTCCTTTGCCGGAGATTCGTACGATAGAGGCCCAGATTAGACAAAACGTTTCTATTTTACCCTAATTATTATTGGTTGTTAACTGCAGATAGTTCTGGTTCTTCTGGCCGCATTACTTTCCACCAAGCACCATCTTTAAATCATTTGCTTTGTGTTTTGCATTTGAAAAGGAAACATATTTACATGCCATATTTTCAGTCTTTTCGTAGGAAATAACCATTCTGATACGCATATTCACAATACTGGAGCTACTCGGTCGAAGGAGCTAGAGTTGAAGTGTGAGACCAATTGCTAAAGTGGCGACTGCTGATTGCCCACAGATGAAGACACACAGCTGTTGTTTACTCCTGGAATAGCCCTTAAAAAATCCTTGCAAATGTCTCCAAGAGTTCTCTTCCATTGCTCCACGTAATTCTGCATTTGTAACTAGAGAGGGCTTACCTGTATCTTTTATTTGACGCATGCACCATTATTGCTGTGATTTGTTTCATTATCCATCAGCTTCAATAAGGGATATGGAGTTAATTTGAAACGAAGTGTACGGCTACAGTCACAATAGTCACAATTTACGGATTCTAGGAAGTATGTCCGAAGAAATGCGCATTGCAGCACAAGTTCCGTAAATTCCTGTAAGATGTAACAAAGTTGAAAAGTTAACCACGAGAGAGGTCAAAAACCATTGCTAATGAGGTTCAGTTTTGGGTTAGTTCCAAAGTCAGTTTAAAGGTCTGTTTTTCAGGTCTGTGCAAAGGACCTTAAGGTTTATATTTTGGCTATTTTTATCATCCAACGGCCAGTTGAAAAACAAGAGGATGAGACAAGTAGTTGTCCTATCGATATCAGTAATTCCCTGTTAGGGGAGGGGATTGGGGTAAAATAGAAAAAATTCTTAAAATTGATCAATAATTGCGACAGTAAAAGCTTGAAGGGAATAATTAACATGGGAGCCAATGAAGTCCTCAACTATATCGTAAAATAAAAGATCGACCTGGAATTTGCTTTGAGAAATATTTGTTGTTATTTCAAATATTATTCACGGATCGGCTGTAAACAACAAATGAAAGGATGCAGATGAGCCAAAATGTAAATTCATTAACATAATAAATAGGAAAAAACGGGTAAGTAGGCAGTATTTATGAACAAACCTGGCCGGACTTTACTGCAGAACACCGATAGATTAAAAACTTCATAAAAATACGTTTGCTAAATTCGATTATATCATGCCATTTTTCCTGACAAATGATAACTTTCGTGACAGATTACCGTTGTTTTACAGGCTTGAAATTGTTTATGCACAATCAATAACAATAAGCAACGATATGTTTTTTAAATGAATTTTTTAATAATACAAATCAGTCTAATTATTAGCACTGGAAGAGGACAATTTGAGCACATAAGTCTCATTTGCATAAAACTACTATATTTTGCAAACATTCTTAGATTGATTCTCTGTTCAAATAAAGTAAAAATAGTATCAAACACCCGCTGTACTTCCAATCAGGGCAATCCCTTGGCCCTGCGTAAACATTAATATTTCTGCCCTAGCATCACTTAGAATCCGGATAAGCATATTTGCCAACTCGTCCATAAGTTAGTTTTGCATATGTTAGGTTTTTTCTTTTATCCTGTGTCCACATTTTGAAATTTCATACATTTTCCAAGCTACACTCAAGAGGTATGCCTATTTTTTAAAATTAAAAATCGGACAGGCTGTGCTTTTTTCAAGAAACCAAATTGCTTTCGGGAAAACATTCTTTTTACCATACTCAGATTTCACGTTCTAGTGCCACGTTGTGTTTCAGTTTTAACCAACCAAATTTGGCGCAATCTCAAAAAGGCTCCACATGCATGTGGCATTCATGTTTTTTGTATGATTTTGGGATGATTTCGTCCATACATTACATTAAAATTTTGGTCACCTCATTATCAACGTTCACAGAAACGAAGTATAATTATTGACGCGTTCAATGGAATTGCACCGTCATAAATATTTCAAATTGGTTTCATGACTTTCTTGAAATTTACGACTGCCTAATTAGTCATGCCTCTGGTGTCCGGTCCTGCGTGTTTTGTTTTTAACGTTCTTTTTGATTGAAAAATAGGAAATTAATGAGTAGGTTACATGTTAAATTTCCAATGAAACTCAAGGGTTATTTTTACATCCAGTCATGACGTTATGACTGATCTCATCCTGAACTCTGTATAAATGGTTCAATTTTAAAGCTTCGGCTGTGTACTGGCCAAAGTAATTCAAAAGTAAAGGAAATTAATTAAGTCAGGAGTTCTGACAAAAGGCTGCTTTAATCGAGTTGAGAAAAATCAACTGCGCGCGAAAGAAAAGTCCCAAAGAAGAAACAATGGTCTTACACACTGTAAAAACTGTCAGTCTGAACATTATTTCACGGATAAAGCCTTAATTGGAGAAAACATTTAATTTCATTAAATTTGGAAACCTTTTCATCGGTTCTTACTCCTTTTGAAAATTTGTTTTTTAGATTTAATAACAGTTGAACAAAAATAAATAGTTATTCCTACTTTTTTTAGGAAATAATATGATTTTACTTAACGTTTTATATTACTTTCTTACTTGGCGATAAGCATTTTTGTTTTGCCCCTCCATGGTAGCAAAAATACGATTCATAACCTTAGGGTTTTTATTATATTACTATGAAAGATTACTAACGTGCTTATTAGGTTTACACTTTAGTCTTTTAATAGTTAATATACTAATCAAAACATCACATGTAATAGACCACAAAGTTGAAAAACACGTACACTATCAACGTAAAGACGCTTCAACTCAGACGTTCCTGGTTTTGGTAAGAGTATCTACTAATGCATAAACGAACACTATGAAAAAATCTGCGTTTTGGTTGGTTCAGATTCAATCATGAATTTCTTCCTTAAAATCCTAATTATAGTTACGTTAAAGATGCTTCGATTCAGCCTCTTATTCTAGTGCGTTTTCAGATTTTTAGGTAATTGGTACTTTAGCTTCAGCTTGGATTATCTTAAACCACTGTAAACCAAAATAAGATACATCATTTTTTTATTCAAAATATGACTTTAAATTAACCAAGCTGTATAGTTTTGAATTATTTTTTACCTTATATTTAAAATAATTTGCATTTGCTTTACATTTATTTTGAACAAGTGCTGATGTAACTCTGTAGTTCTTAACTGTAACGACTCCTCCTTATATCATAAAGTGAAGAAATTGATGGAAATCTTATTATGCCTACCCAAGTAGTTGATGATAACCTTCGCGAATACATAAAAGTTTAAAGATAAATGCCAGAAACTGTATGGAAGCAGGAATCCTTTTAGCCTTTTTCTTGCTCTTAACTTTAAGGCAAATAATTTTTGCAATAAAGAGTCAATGAGCAACGTGAAAAAAGTTTTCATATAAGAAAAAAATTCAAATCATTCGAGAACAAGTTTTTAAATTTAAAAAGGCTGGGTGTTCTGTATGACCTTGCACGAAGAACTAAAGAAAAGCATAGCTATCCTTAGCATATTTTGGAAAGGTATTCAATAATTTCCGATGGGATTCCCATTACGTATGTTTTTTTTAGCAAGAGGCATTCAATTTTAAGATGTTTATGTCACTTTTACATTCTTACTTTCGTATGTATTTACGAAAATTAATATTTTTTTCATAAAGACAGCAGTTTTCTCCAATCTGTGCTCCAGTGTTTTCCAGTGTGCTCCAATTATTACTTGATTTACTGCGTACAAAATCTGACATTTTTAATGGTTTGTCTTGCACGTACAATTCGAAACTGCAGTAATATTAGAATGGGCAGAATTCACATCAGACTCATCTTTTTACCCTTGGTTTACTAAGGCAACGTTTTATAAAAGGCCGCCTTTCACAGTTTTGCGCACGTATTAATTGCTTTCGCCATCTTCTATACTTGCGATTCCCTGCTGATCACTAAGCCACATATAAGTTTTTAAATTCTGATTACCAGAATATCCACAATCACATTAAAAAAATGAATTTCGCACCCAAAGGTTGTTTGCAAGCGTCATGGACTGTAATCACAGATTTGTGTCACCACTTGCATTATGTTTATAGATTTTTGGTTATCTGTTCTTTACTCAAAAGCGTTGTGTTTTGCTTTTTCTAAACGAAAATACGCTGACCTCCTGCTTGTGCATAATAACTTGCTATCAATAAAAATATATTATATATATATATATATATATATATATAAATATATGATAGTTTGTTGCTCACCAATCTGCTTAAGGAACATTTTTTGTTCCGTTGTGCCCTGGAGCTCAGACTAGAGCCCTCGCAGGCGGTCGCATAGCGACATGTAGCATATGTTGTTAAAGTGGAACCGACAAAGACAAGGGAGACCGGAATGGCCATTTCTGGCTTAGTAGCCGTCATCAGCCAGTTATACCCAATCCCAAGTGTGGCACATATATATTATAAGTCTGATTACCGATCTGATGGAAGATAAATGAAATGAAAAATATGAGCTACAAATTTCAATAGAATATTTACCTATGGCAGTTTTAAGCGTTAACGAAGAAGGTTTCACTAATTGGAAAATTAATATTAAAGCAGTTTAAAAAGTCCTGCAACAGTACCGCATTGAATACTTGAAAATTAAAATAAGCAGACATTATCAATTTTCTACTTACTATGCGTGTATGTGTTCCTCTTGACCTTCAAATATAACGACATTGACTATACCATATTTATTTGAAATGGATTTCCACGACTGGATTCCTTGTTTTTCAAGAAATTATCTCTCAGTGCATTTTAATACGTTTTGCTTTGGAAATATTCTTTGCCCAAACATGCCTGTAAATTTTCAAAATTTTTGTGAAACATAATAAAAAACGTGCACTAAAAGGAAAAAAATATCATCACATATTATCGAAATACGGACTGATTCCCAATTCGCAAAGTCGTCAAGTCTTATTAACGCCAAGGCCTTTGGCTGTTCTTTGGAAAAAACGTAAAGATGGATGATAATGTTTTTACGAATGGGCATAAGTGTCAAGACATGTTAGAGACTGAAAAGCGATCGGTAAATATTCGAGATGATAGCCCATGAACTACTTTAAATTTAAAAAAAACAGCTATTTGACTGCCGTATGCATGTATTAATGCAGATGCATAATCTTATGTGAAAAGTCATTGGGATTCCTATAAAGACATCTAATCTAATGGACTAGTCCCAGATAACTAGGATTTGATAGAAGAGGCAACTATAGTTTTACTGTTTTTTGAAACATACTATCCATGAGAA
The DNA here is from genome assembly GCA_017591395.1 of Schistocephalus solidus. Lineage (NCBI taxonomy): Eukaryota > Metazoa > Platyhelminthes > Cestoda > Diphyllobothriidea > Diphyllobothriidae > Schistocephalus > Schistocephalus solidus. The sequence goes on along the minus strand of WEDG01000783.1, from coordinate 153,486 downwards.
TAGATATGGTTTCTTAAGCATAACTGCAACCTAGTTTAAGTTGCCTTTGCAGTGAAAAACCATTTTGAGTTAACAATCATTGCACATTTGAGATCATTAGCTATATCGGCAACTGCGCCCAGTCCTTGCAACAGTCCGCTGGTCAGCTCGAGTGGTGGCTGGAATCTGGAACTGGGGAAAGTGAGCCAGTTTGACGGCTCAGTGCATGTTCCTTACTAGAAATAATATGTCGAGCTTAAATCTATCACAGTGATTTAAAAGCCAGGCTTGGAAGGATGCTAACTGGCGGAATAACTTGGATAAAGCGGTTAGCTCAATGCATGTTTCTGTGGAATGGCCAATTGGTGGCTTGGGTGTTAGGCTGAATGGCTCCTTTTTAATAGGTCTCCTACGGTGCTCTAGACAAAAAGATCAGAGCCAGATGTGACGGCACGTTTAGGAGCGGCTCCGTTCGCGCCAGCCACCTGCATCCTCTCTCGATCTCGAAATTTTTGACTTTCTCGTGACAGCGGGCTCAGGTGGGGAGGGCAGAGAGTTTGATAGCTGCAACCTACGTCTACTATCTATGATCTTATTCACTTGCAAGTTATCATCCCTGCTCTACCTAACTGTGCGGCATACGTGGACCTCGTCAGATACGCTGGTCAAATTGTTCGTACACTGTCACTGTATTACTGCCGCCTATATAACTTCAGTTATTCAGTAATTCTGAAGTTCTGCACTCGATGCGATTTCTGACTGTCGGCGGTTTGAAATCAGTTCCCATGCGAATTATTTTTGCTGTGCAAGTTCCTTATCTACTGCCACTGATGATAGCAGATTATTTTGATACAGTGTATTTTGTTGTAAATAATTTCAGATAAGATAATTCTCAATGCACAGAACAGTATTAAGATTTAGTTTCAAGAATTTAATCTCAAGTCATATTTGACTTAAATCTCCCTATGCATGCTGTGCTCATCCACCCATTTTCTGCTGCTTGCGACCGAAAGTAGTCTTGAGAATTTAACTGTTTTTTCTCGTGCAGGACGAAAGTATGTCAGAAATGTAAACTTTTATGCAAGTATAACTTCTCCAGGCTTCACAGTGCAAACTTATTGTGCTACTGGAATTTCGTAGATTAATGCAGTATCATTTTAGTCTCCATTGCCGTGGACTGGACGAGCAAAATTAAGATATTTTTGACTCGTGGAAATTCACCAATTTTTGAAAGCTCATCTGAGCCAAAATAAGAAAAATAGGTCGCAAAATGTCAGCTAAAGTTATGAGTCTTGAAGAATTAGAAATGCATTGAAAATTAAGGAACATGTCATAAATACTTTTTTTAGCAATCGTGAACAGCCTGAATATATTTAAGAAACTTCATTTTATAGTATAACTTATCAGCAGCCGTTTTCTTTGAATTTCAGTTTGTCGCACATTCCAATTGTCAACATCAACTGGAGAACCTATTCTACGATTGCATGTTCTGCATTCGTGACTTTGAAGGAATTCAACGCCTCCAGTTCTTCCTTATCTTCATCCCTCTTCTGCCGATTTTGTATATCATCTATCTGTTTTTCCCAAATTTGAAGGTGAGAAAATCCCAGGGTTTGTTAGTTATATTGTTTTAATAGTTTGGTTAATTTTGCATTTGCAAAAACAAATATCTTCACATACACTTCGTTCCTCAGTTCGTTTATCAAACTTAGTCTTGAAACAAGGTGTAAACGACTTGGCACGTATATGCAACTGATTTTCAATAAACTACTTTGATTTCTGCTACTGATACGTCTGTAAAGTTCTTCGAAAGTAATGTTAACTTTTATGACATTAATGTACAAGCTTAACATTAAAATTTTTCTGCTCTTGTAAAGATAAATCATACGTCATTTAAAATGCAGGTGTACTTTAAAAACCAATGTAGGAAACAGAGACAACAATCGTGCAAATTGCGTTATAATGAGATGTATTTTCATTATAGCCTCTCCTAATTCACCATATCCATTATGTTATCCAGATAATGGTAGGCTGACAAGACTGGAGGATGTTCTGAAGACAAATAGGTTGCTTGTCATAAACTCCAGGTCTACAACTGCCACGTCTTGCTATATCTTACTTCCATAACCTGATTAAACATAAGACAGGAACGCTATGAGCACTACATTTCCCAATCTGACTTTTTTGACCGGTCGCATCGGTCAAAAGAGTGTGGTTGCCATGTCAAACGAAACTACATTGCCTCACTGGTGAACACTGGGTGCGAGCGGATGTTAACACTGGCCAAGGATAACTTATGGCTAAGCAGATTGCGCAATCACTGTTCCTTTGGAGAAAACGGTCATTTGCGGTTGTCATATAAAATTAAAAATATAATACTAGTATATAAAAACTTCATATGAAATTTACACTTAAAATTGAAATCATTTCTTCTTAGCCCTTGCAACTTCCTTTAAACCTCTCTATAATTTTCCGGATACGTTTAAAGGCCTTCGTACTAAATTGCTTCAGCCGCCGAATCGCCACACAAAGAGGGTGCGGTTTGTATGCACAACCGTGTCTTTCTAACCTCAATATTTATCTATCAGTCATAAAGCATTCCAGTTTTGGGCATTTTCAGAGCTTCCGCAACAGTAAAGTTATTTCCCTTATGTAAGGAAAGTAAACTATGCATTGTACTAAGAAACAAAAAATCTGTCATCAAACAGACCGCACATGAACTGCTGTTTCAAAAATGCTTTTTCCAAACTGCCTTATTGCAGAAATTATTTCCTGCTCATTCTTTGCATTTTACCTCTGTCAGTTGAGGAAATCGCCGTCCTGCTAAAACAGGTCACAAGACTTTTTCATTCATTTGTGGGGTTTGACGTCCAGAAAGAAAGGCGGTTTCGTGTGCATTCCCGTGTGTGGAGGCTTGTCCTTCCTGTCTTACCCCCTAAAACTGTTTTTGTTAATATTTTCACAAACAAGGAGGAAGCAAAATTCAGCTTATTTTGTTCATACCACCAAAAACGTTTGTCAGGAACTGTTTAAGTCGTTCAAAAATTCTGAGCATTTTGATACGTTTCCTAATGTTTGAATACCGTCAGTTATTTGATATCCACTACCTATCGTCTGGTGATAATTTGGCGCTCTAAGCATTATAATCTGTGGAAGTTAAGCTTTTGTGGCCTTTGCTCATTTAAATTTGTCATGTTTTTTTGGTAATTACGGAAACTGAAACATAAAGGTTAATGGTGTAATGTGACTATATATTTAATAACAATTTTATATTAGACGGGTAAAAATACCAGTTCGGTTCCCCGGTACTCCGCGTGTTTACTTATTTTAAGTTGGCTCAATTTCTAATACAGGGTAGGAAGGTACTTAGATTCAACCTACTGGAGAATGTGTGCTCAGTGTGGCTAAATAATTTCAAATGAACTGAGTTTTATTTTTCTGAACATTTTTAAATTGAATAGAACTCAAAAGGTGATTTATATTTGTTTGATCGCGGCTATTGACAGTGCGTAACATATATTCTCTTAATGCTGCAGTAACTTGTGGGTAGTTATTACTGGGCTAAGCTTACGTTCATAGAAACCAAAACATAGATCATCGAATAATTTACTAGTGCTCACCAGCTTGTTTTATCCTTTCGCGACAGACTTTGTAGAAAACGTTTCATTAGTCATCCTTGAAGCCTACTTAACTTCCTCATTCACAATAATTTATGTGCTAATCCATTCAACCTGTCAAAATGCCTTCTTCGTTAATTAAAATGTCTCTACAACTTAATATACAAAACAAAGAACATTAGTTTTTTAGAAATAATAAATGGAGAAATGTCAGAATAAAACTGCAAAATGGAGCTTATTTCGTCAAGTCTAATTCCTCGTTCTTATTACAAATCCTATACCACAACTTTAGAAGCAGCCAATTCTGCAATTTAATGCCAGAAATATTTATCGAAACATGCTAAGTAGCACCTAAATTTCACGTGAAATCTATGTGGTTTTCGCTTGTTCGGGAATTTCATTGTATGCATCAGGCCAATCCTGTGTTAACTGTCGTTTCTTAAGCCCAATGACGTGATCTTAACATTATAATGACGACCAACATATTTGTATCATTTAGCAACATAAGTTTCCGGTTGAACTTTAAAGGTAGATTGTGAAATCTTCTTACTTTATCCAAATTTGACCGCTTTCAGCACTGCAATTATAGCAAAGCTGGAGAATGGTCCGTGCATCAATTAACGGGTGCCAAAAGTCCGTAAGAAAACTTGATTGCATAGAAATCTCGGAAAATTTCATACGAATACGCTGACCTCTTAGCCAAATCAAGTGGGGTGCGTCAGTAGAACAACAGAAGGGGCAGTTTTTGCCATTATGTCAGAAATGTCTTATCTGTTTAAATCGAGGGCTGGTAATGAGAAATATATCAGAGTACAGGGGCTAGAATCTAAAAGACCTGTTAACAATTTGAGCTTCTCCTTTGCTAAAAAAACCCCAAGGCAGTCGAATTGTATTTACATTCAAGGACAGGCATTTGATATTGCTAAGAAAGCCAGGGCAAATTTAGGTTTGGGTAGCAGCCCAGTCTCAGCTGCCAGAGAATTGATTATTATGTGAATAAATAAATAAGCCTAAGACTCACTTCGATAATATTTGTTGCGCGTAGCTAAGCAAGGATAACCTTGTTAAAATTAAACGTTTTCTTTCTCTCTCATAAGCATGCCAGTTTAAGTAAAATGCCAATTCAAAGTTATTTTGTGCAAAATCTTTGAAAGCTTAAACGTGAAGAAACGTGAGCACACTGGTGAGAAGGTTTGCGTTTGATGACTTTAAACATGCATTTAACGTGATAAAATTGCTTCAGAATGCATAACTCTGTGCTGTCTGTTAAAAATGTCAATTCTGTTAATAAATATATTTATACATTGTGGCGTTATGATTCGTATATAAAAAAATAAAGAAGGACTTTAAAACAAGCTAACAATTGAGGTTGTCAGCAGAATTGTATTCTACGCCATAATGGTAAGTCAACCGCAGATGCTGGACGGGCGATATAAAATCATGCAGAAAGAGGGCACATTTCGGTTGAAAGTCTGTCTGCTCCTTAATAGGTTACATACATAACCACCCTTTTTTATTAAACTCTCTCAATTGTATTTATCCTCCAGCTGCTATAGCTTCCGCATATCTGTAGTTGTCGACTCAGCATATATGCATTTCCCATATTGAAAACATCTGCTATTTTCAAATCCCGTTGGTCACCTAAGCTACGCATGACAGTTTATGCTTCGTTAACAAAAGGTTTCATCGGGTGCCGACAGCAAGGTTGGAGTAAGGGGGCTGTGATATGCGCGGAAGTTACTTGCCAGTGGTAGTAGACTCTGCCCTGCATTCATTGCACTCTCGGATCTTCTCAGTTTGATCCTGATATAACCATCAGAATCAAAAAGACCAGCAGTGGGATCAGAGGCGGTGGCTTACAAAGCTAAACAGTTCAACTGAGAGTACCACACACATCGCGCTCAATGCAAAATGGTCCGGCATGTCACATAAAGGCAGTGAGTGGCTTGGACCTCACAAGCATTATACTACTATCCATAACCATCAATATACATGTATTGTTAACTGATTGGCCAGCTGCAAAATTCTCTGCCCTGTCAGCGGAAATTCCACGTGCAAAAGAAAGAGCAAGACCTCAGTACGGTCAGCGCTGTAGGCACCGGTGCTCTTGACCCCATCCAACTGCGTCTGTCGGAATAAACGGAAGTACAATGCACTGAGCTGCAACGGTGGCTTTGTGCGTTTATGGCCCTAAAGCGGAAGATTTTCTGTTCAGTTTTTTGGGGGATGGAAATGCAAGGCTTTGGCAGAACACACTTGACAGAGTTTTTATAAGGATTATATACCCAAGGCAAAGACGTCGAGATAAAAGCAGTACTTTTATAAGAATGCATTCATGTTTTGAATGTTAAGTCTACTAAACGCCCACATAAGCTTAAAAATAGGTCAGTATTCTACCCTGTCAAAGTGCAACGAATTATTTTAGTTCTGTACTTCGAGTTTGATAATAAAAACTTGGAAAATTAGAGTAGGTAGGATTAAAAGCGTTTTAAGCACTAGGTTGGCGAACTCATGCGGTGTGAACCTATGGTGTTGGTTACACTTCGTTTCGTACGTTAATGGTGTTCACGCAACCTGAACTGTATTTTACTGTGTGATTCGTAGATAGCGTGTGTGATTAAATCGGTAAATGAGGGCTATCAGCTGTGTGGTTAAGCCATAAATATACTCGAGCAAAAGTTACTATCAGGGTTCCGAGACAAAGATGCTTTGAGATAGAAAGGGTAAAAGATAAATGGGAAGATAATGATAATTAAAAGAACAAGACGAAGGAAGATAAATAATCGCCTTTGAAATATATTCCCAGGAATTTTTATCCTAACTGCAGACATAACAGTGAATCAAATGCCTTTGCTGAATTTCCCTTAAAGTTTTCATAACGTTATTTCAAAATATTATGTGTGACTTAAAATAACATATTTTGACTTATGTGTATAGTTTAATTCTGGTTTTTCGAGGACTTATGGCAAAAGGGCAGTGAAATTCAAAAGCGCTTGATCTGTGAACGAGAATAAGATGGACAGTGCTACCTCTTGAATTTTAATGCGTTAACAAATATCATGTAACCTACATGTGAATATCATTTGTTTTTCTTCTTTCCCCTGATATTCTGTTTATAGCATTAACCCCCATTATAAATTCCGATCTAAACTAATTTCGCATTTACACCTCGATCATTGTGTCAGCTCGATCAACGGACATGTGTTAAGTGCGACTTAGTTACAACCTGTTTTTGGATGACGACTGTTTACAGGGTTAAAAAGGATTTTTTTGCGGTTATCTAAAGATCTAGTGATTTTGATATACAGATGATTTATAAAAGTTTTATTTCATTGTAGATGTGCATGGACGTTTAATGTTAATCCTTATGTTTCAACGCTTTTCCATTCACAGATTCCCCTTCCTCAGAATCTGATGTTTCGTCATACAATGTCTGGGAAACTTCAGGTACGAGGCCCCCAAGCATGCTTACATGAAATTTATTTAAAACCTCGATAACAGAGTTAAATAATAAAAAACTCTGAGATCTTTCCTTAAATATTAAAAGACCATTATGGACTGCCAGTGACTGTTCAACCATAGTATATGAAGGTCAGATGCTATCCCGAAGAAATTTCAGTCTTAATTTGTTTTCAGGGACTAATATGTGCAGCATCTATCTCCTTATCCCTCTCCCTACCAACCATGTTCCATCGTTAAGCATCAAACAAAACCACTGGAAATGAACAGGAAGACCGTTTCTGATGATAACAACTGTTCATCTAACTTACTTCATTACATAACCCCTATTTCTTCATGGATGAATCTTCAAAAAGGAAATTTTAGATTTTAAATCCATTATATTTCTGCTTCACGCCACATTTTTTTCCTAAGCAAGGCCGATTTGCAACTCGCATATCCTGCCAGTCTATGTAAAAACAGAAAATGGCGTCTATTATCTCCGAAATTGTCCTTACTTGAAGTAGTCATTGGATTTTAAAACTCATTTACAAGATTAAGAAAGTAACGAAATCTTATAAGACTTTATTGAAATAGGCGAACATTTCGATAAGTGATGCGTAAGTAAATTGGCTTTATACATGAATTAAACCCCCAGGGCATTACCATCATCTTTCTAGAAAACAAAAAACGTAAGTTAACTTTTCAAAGAGGAAAGGAGAGGGATTTTTGGCGTTAACATAAAATTATCTGCTGCATTAAGTATGATGGTCCTTTGCAAATGACTCTTACGTGATATAATGAATTTGAACACTGAGAAGACGCAACTATAACTTATTTATACCTCGTTTCATCCTGAGAGTAAGGGCCATGTAGGAGTGACAGCTTCGGACGGACGTCTTCACAGAGACATTTATGCGCTAGGTCAGCACACCGGGACATGTAACAAGTTAATGTAGTGAGAACAAGCTGGTAAGTTAGAGCGAATTTGAGCAAGTTTGATTTCTGACAAAAAGGGTTGGAGATTCGAGCATACCGTGGGGTTACACCTGGGGTTGATTATGACTGGCTGATGGCGGCTTATGAGCCCGATTTGACCATTCCAGTACTCCTTGTTGCTGTTGGCATTTTCCATCTGCCTCTTCTACTACTACTCGCCGTCTGGCTGCTGGCAGTGCACGAGAATGTGCCCCAAGGCAGAGCGGGACCAGTGAGCTACGTTCAATATCGGTGAGCGTTCATGAACGAATGCAAACAAGCTAGATTGATTGGACTGCATTGACCCAAGCAGTATCTCACTGTGTGCTCCAGGTCTGTATATAAACTATGGTGGTTTCTTTGAGGAAAACCCGATTATGTATAAATGAAATTGGCAGTTCATACTGTGCATCTTAGAATCTCTTTTATCAAAGGTTTTTAAGCCAATTTTTTTAGTTCTCATCCGTAATCCCGCTATTTTTTCTTATAAAGTAATCAACACCGGTAACAGAAATTTCCGAACCTATTTTACGACATTTATGCAACAGAAAATATGTCCAGGCTTCGTCAGGATGTTAAATAAAGCACTTCTTCACACGCAGGGTCTTTTGTATTCATAACACAACACTTCCAGCAAGAAAGAAACATTTAACTCGTCTCCATTTTTACCACAACCCTCTTTGTTATATAATTCTTTACTTTCTAGGTGTCACGCCTATTGAGATGTCCAATCGTCAAGTTTATAGGGCACATGCTCTCCTACTTCACCTTTCTTTTGCTGATTACGGTGGCCACATTTCGTCTTGACAAAGACGATGAATCGGAAGAAGAGGATTTATGGAAGATCCGTTCCTATCAAGTATGGAGTTATGACTTCCGTACTAGCCAGAGGGTCATGACAAAGATTCAAATCTTGTTGCTTTTTTGGATCCTGGGTAAGTGCACCTGTGAGAAGTAATTTAAAGAGGTATTGCAAGGTTATCTATCTGAGAAGGTTACATTTTCAAGTCAATTAGATTTTATTACAAGTCAAAAGATATAATTGCCGGGAAATATCAGGGAACATATCAGTGAACACAAATTTCATGTGACTTGGTGTATTCAAAGGATCTACCAAGATAGGGAACTTTAGCTCGTAGGATGGGGCTAAGGAGTTAGAAAAACTTTCGACAGGTCTATATCTTGGCTTCATATCGAAGTTATAACTCGGCATTTAGACAATAATTAGGGCATTAGGAAAAAAAAACCAGTATTGACCAGTCCATTCTGCTTATCTCCAAGGACAGCGTTTCTTGATTACTTTAGTTGAGGTTACCTTAGCAAGGATGCCCTACTGTCACACTTAATGTATTATTATATTTTGATTTTAATTCGGGTTTGAAATTGTCTTTGAAGACACATTTTCAACTTCCGATGATAATTCATATGTTTACACTATAAGTTGGATTCTACTCTTAGTGGTTCATCATATAAAAAGTTGAAAAGCAAACTAGTACTGGTCATTTGAAAGGGAACTTTTGAAATGTGTTCAAAGAATAAGTCTGAATGTTTAAAAAAAGAATATTTATAGTCCTTGCTTTTTATTCGAATACGAGAAAAACAATGTGTTCTCCCTTTATCTATATGTTGCTAAACCTACACGTTCATTCGAAGACCTTCAACTAGGTTGTCTCTTATCCTTGAATTTTGCACAAAATAAACATTCTTGAAGATAAAAGTAAAGGTTTTTCTTAAGCGAAATTCTATGGGGATTTAAAATGCATAACCATTGCGTAAAATAGGAAATTTTACTACCGCTTGCTCACAATTAATTAGAATATAACACCCAAAGCACATGTGCACCACAACCGACAACATTCAATAATGTAATAGTTTGCCATTATGACAGCATAGGAACATGCTAAAAGCCCAGACATGCCTGGTTCGCCGATATTGTGCAGCTGCATGACGCAGCTGTGAGAGGTCGACTCACCAGTGGCTCACTCAACGATTCCCTTGTGGATTCTGGTATTTATACTCCAGTTGTCTCCTCTATCGTTTAATTTGTGAGAAAGGATTTGCTCGAAGTCTACCCAGTAATTTCCTCGGAAATTAATTAACTCAAAACTCTACATACTATTTCTAGCAGACTTGGTCTTTATAGATTTACGGCGATAGTTTGATGACCGTTTTCTTTTTCCGTATCAACTGGATAAAACGTCTACTATGTAGATCATGTAGGAGGAAAACAGATGGCCACGTATTTTTCTTTCTCTTGCAGTATTTCATACCCCAAACTCGAAGCAGCACAACAGAAGCTCAAAAATGCGGGATTTCAGTTAGGGCTTGTTTGCTGGAGTTGAGATTGGCCGCGTAGTCCTATGGCTAGACGGCAGACACGATTTGTTCTCACGCCTTCAATATAAACTTCAGAGTCTGAAATGGCACTGGTTGATGTTTTCAGTCCAATTTCATCTCCCTGCTGGTGTGCAATTTTATTTAACCTTCTATCTTTGCAAGTTCTGTTGGACGTACGGCTGATGAATGCCAAGACTAAAAACAATTAGATGGGGTTAAGGAATTCTATTCATCTGTATCCCACTCTAGTCTGTCAACTGCAAGCTCGATTGGTATGGCGGTTGTAAAAGGTGACTACAGATTAAACATCATGTGTTTAAGTCAGTCTAAAGCTGTTGGAAATAGTTGTCTCATAGTTTTTACATTCTGATCTTTTCTGTCCAAATTATTTCAAAAAATATTTTAAAGACGAAAAAGCAATGAGGATACAGTGAAAAACTTCACGTTTATGTTATTAAAAACTCCCGATGACAGCCGGTTTTACACAGAATAGCGTTGCATTCAAAGCACGTAATTCGGTTTTCAAACCGTAAGTGGGTTATTACGGACTAATAACGGCAAATGAGCAAAAAACAGGCAGTCCCTCGTCCATGTTTTTTTCTTTAAGCATCTCGTCAGCATAAGCTTAATCTGCGAGTCACACTGAAGAATTTGGTTAGTCAAGTTGTTACATCTCCACTCCACTCATCGTTGTTTGTGCACTGGTGTCATTTTCTGCAGTACACTCGAAAGAATTATGTTGGCGAGGATAAACATGAGAATATTTTCTCCCGTAAGGAATGAATCGATATATTTAGCCTTCGTTGACTGAGGAAATTGAGTAATGTTTTTTGAAGGTTTTCCTCCTAAATTAAGTTATATATCAGGTTGTGAGTTTAAACACTTGGCGAACGGCATGCAGCAAATTTGCGTAGGTGTAATATAATTAGAAATTCTTCTGCACTGAATAATGTTTGACTATCCTAAATTTCAATTATGCTGTCACACACTGTATACAGAACTTTGCATTTTTTCTGACCATTTAAATTTTGCACACAATGTTGTATTTCGGCTATCAAATGAGTTGTTAAAAATTTCTTAATCAAGGAGTCAAGTAATTTTTACATAGTTAAAAAGGGGAATAAGAAAACCCGCACATTCAGAAATTATTCGCTTTTGTCACCAAGACATTTTTCACTTATTTGAAGTATTACAAATCAAACAGCATTTGGAACCCATGGGGTAACTGCGTTGTAGTGATGTAGTCTTAATTATGCTAGTGCATTTCAGAGCCTACCTCTATCTCACGATCACATAAGCTGGATTGCATTCCTTAATATAGAGCAATACCCGTTACTGAATTATCAGTGACAGTAAATCTTTTTTCTTACAGCTCGTTAAAGAAGCAACTAGCCATTTTATCAAAGGTTTTAATTTACTGGCCACTTATTTCCCACTTATAAACAGAGAATGTGTTATGGTGAAATCACTTTAAAAACCAGCACTTAGTCTCGATCCTTAGGTCATAGGGAGATCACCCGCTTTCTGGACTTTGGACATAAGGTCTGATGGCCACTTGGATACCTGTACGGTCTTCATGCTCCTCAGGAAATTCGAGTATCTAAATACTTCAAGCGCAGCTTAGGGATGTTTTCATTTTCCTGCAAGAATGCTGTCTGAAGAGGTGGTTATAACATGAAAAATGTCAGATCTAAGTGCAGTCCTCCTGCCATCATACAAATGGTATTTCGACATCACTATTGACGTTTTTTCACTCTTTTTTGCAAATATTCCTAATGTCAGCATGGTACTATTTCAGTCATTTACTGTCAGAATGCCCCTGCTACAATGAATGTTCCTTCAGATAGAGATTTGTAGTCTATGTATTTTTGACAGCGATGCTGTTTGGCTATAGGTAAAAGCATATTTTGCTTGGGTGTAGAAAAAAAAAAGCCCAACCACGCCAATCACTGGCATCTGCCTGAGGCGTTTCCTAACACGTTCATGTGGCTAAACCGGAGGAAAATCAAGGACGGGTAAGGACAGAGCATTACTTGCCCAACTGGACTCAAGGTATCTACAACACAAGACTGAACTTGCGATGATAATCTTAATGCGTACATATCATATATTGGTAAAACAATTCCTCAAACTGATCTCTCGGACGCAGAAAAGTGTATAAAGTAAGGATGTAATGAGCTTGCGCTTGAATAGAAAAGATACTGGTTGTGACGAGAGAGAGAGTTGTTGGACAGCCTCATAAATTTTACCTAGGCTATATCGGCCGACGATTATTTTTCTTAGGTAATTCTTAGGAAAATATTGTTTTAAAAGCTTACTGCGGGTTGGATACTTTCTAGTATGATAAATTGAAACGACCGAATGTCAGACATAATTCTGCGAAAAAGGCGCAAAACTTCGAAAAGCCGAAGCTTAATAGACAAAAATCCAGTTGGCTGCTAAAAGTACGCCAGTTAATGTTTTAGAATTCAGTTCTAATCAGTGTAACAGATGTCACATTTATCATGGATTTCGATGAAAACATTTCTGGGATTTTGTGATATTTGCCCTATAATTTCCCATTAACACCACCAGAAAATGAGATCGGCATACGGAAAGAAAATTGTATGAAAGTTTATTTGTCGTTGAAGGCAGGTCATATTTTGCTTTGACGCACAAATTCCACATTCATTATTTCCTCCTTCGATCTATTTTTTATAATAAAAACATTGAAAACTTGTCATACATTTTCTGCAGTTTTTCGCTTGTTCAAAATACAAAAATAATTCAGGTTTCTGCAGCATTGCAGCTACATTGTTAGTTTTAAATAAATCAAGCACAATTTATTACGACAAAGTGTTTAAACGTTGAATACTCTCAGACCAATTTGCGTTCCTCCTTACCGAGTGGTTCGTTTGAGCGTTTGCATCTTTTTCAGCAACAAAAAACCCTTTGTTTCCCCTGTTCTGGAATTTGTGTAAACTTTTACGTCAGCACGACCTCTTTAATAACTTCGAGCGCTAAGCAAAATCTCTGATTCCGCAATAAATTGAATAACTAAAATAAGTTAACTCTTGTAGTAAATTCGAAGAAAACATAACAACAGCACAACAGCTTAGTTTTATTAAACTCAAAATAATTTTCTAGGATAGTGTTAAATTCAGCTTTCGCTCTACAACTGACATTGGACTGAGGATTCAAAAGGCTAAATTATTTTGAACATTTTTTTAAAGACGTCTATGTGAATCTCTAGAGGACTCACTTATTTGCTCCGAAAAGACCTGAGGACAATTTTGTCTTCTCTTTGCTGTCCATATCTCTCAAGTTAGATTTCGTTTGGCTCTGCAAAATTTACTGATTGAAAATACCCGACATTTTGGTTTCCTGAAGAGTAACAGGGTGTTACAGTGCTCAGAAAGTGGAATCGTAAAGTTGTATATTATATATTAAGGCACTAAAGTTTAACAAATAATGTTTTTGACAAACGTTTTTTTGCATGCAGTGTTTGACCCGCAGTTTGTTCTGTTAAATATTATAATTCTTTTCGAGCTTCAGTACCGGTAATCCGGGATTCTAAAAATCACTGACTTGTGTTCTTGCTGGTCGCTTAACTATTTTTGAACATATTTCTGCATGTTCAGCGCTTTCTTTTCCTCTTCGTTGGTTTTAAATATAATTCCTTTGTCTAACTTGAAGCAAATGGTTCTTCCCCCGCATAGCCTTAAGATAAATGCATATTTATCGGGTTTTATCGAAAACTAACGTTTAACTGTAACCTTACTCCTCAAAACGTGTATCCAAATGCTTTCGGACAAAGCCTAGTTGGAAAATGAATGTTATTTAGGCAACCGTCTGAGCCTTGGAACGCAAACATGTAAACATCACAGGTTGCTGTGACTGAGGCGCGATGCTCTCCATGAATTTAGTTGCGGCAATGGTTTTAGAGGAGAGTTGTACGGATGCACCAGGTAAGGGAAGTTGAAAACCAGATTTGACAAGGGTATAAGTTGACACTACTACAGGCGGGCTTGTGTTAAATGCCGGGTTTGCTACCAAATCCCGTATTTTAACTTAATCCTCAAGCATGGGTCTAATCCTTTCCCAATTCTTAGCCTTAAATTTAAGTGTTCTTACTCTACCCCGAAACCTGCTTCCCTCTCGAATTTAGCAGAGGATTACCTCGAATATAAGGGATACGTTTAACCGTGCTCTATCGAAAGCCATGCTAAAAGGTAGAGTCATGCCTATTTGGAGATTTTTCCTCGGCTTGCAGCATTGATGGGTGGAATTTGCGGCAAAGCCCCAAGAAATATCAACAGAAAACCTCCAAATGGCTTTCGACAGCACACGTCACTGGAACTACTTAAAATTTCTATGAACATAAGTTATAACCCTGAGTTACGTCATTAAACTCTACACGTCAACCTAAAAAGCTGTTCTTGCAGTCCCTAAATAGAAAGGTCCTATTAAAGAAAAAGTGAAGTGTAAAGAGTAGATAGGATTGTTTTTGTTATTTATCATTGCAATCCCCTAGTAATGGTTGAAAACTATGGAAATTGAGCAATATTGAGTAACAATATATGCAAACTTTAATGAGGTCATAGGTTTCATTTAATCTTGTTTATTTGCGAACGCTTATTGTAGAGGTGATGAGGTAGACAACCTGCCAGTTTAGGACGCACAATCGCTTATGTATGCTTTAATGTAATACTAGACATTTGCAAGGCTAAACCGAATGCTTGATCCATTTTTAATAATTCTTCTGTGTAAATTTTACTAAAGTAAGGAGATTTCGGAAACTAGGAATATCCAAAAGACACGCATAAACAATACGTAAGACATTGATAGTGACAGTGGTCTAAATGTTCACGCCCTCCTCAGAAATTCACTAAAGGTAATTGATTATGAAAAGTGGGAGAGTTTATTGATGTGATTTTCGATTATTAGAATACTATTTCGTTAAATAAGCTTATCTTTGTTAGTTTTCTATCTTAAAGCATCAAATAGAGTTTTCGAAGATGCTTTAAAGGATATGATTTGATTTCCTTTTTGGGAAAGTATAATTTTTATAGGTAAATTTCTATATTTTGACGGTAGAACGTTTATTTTTGCACAAGGATTTCCCTTAAGAAGTTCGCGAGTTAATTTCTTTTGTGAAATACGCGTCTAGGTCTCTTCAATATAGCACCGATGACGTCTCAGGTCAAACGACCGGCACTGCGATGAGGACACGCAGATATGGGTTCCACCATGTTCTCACTAGAATCATTTAGCTGTTAATTTAAAAAATAAATGAGCGACAATTCCTACAAGGTCAATGCTTCAGTAAATCCAAAAACCCGTCCCACGCACAACAAAGAAAACCCAAGTAGGCCTTTCGTCTACCCTAGCTAGTGACACTTGAAAAATCTATTGAGTTGCATATGTATCCCACTGCTCACACCTCAGTTCCCTTTGTCCTTCCGCCCATTGGCTCGAAGTGGTCGCACACGTGTCAGCCTTATGCAACGCTTCCTCCTCACCCACTCATTAGGGAAGATTCAACCCCTCCCCACCACATCCTCTGCACATATACTTTTACCTCTGCTGCACGAATAGTTAGCATATGAGTTATGTAGATGTCTTGGCTATGGGAAAAATTTCTAAAGTCATGCAACAGTGTCTTTTCAATCGACAGACGTTCGTTGTGGACGAACATAAGCCAATTTTTCTCGGTTGGGTAAAGACTGCATAGTACAATTTTTTAACCCTATCCTAGCAAGCTATGCCTTTCGTGGGTATTTACTGTGGTTGAACTTGTTTGGATGTTAATTGAAAATATAAGTGCAGTCTACTCTAGAGGGAATTTCCAATAAAAGCATGTCAATGCCGTTAGTGATAGGCTTCCTAAACGACTGAACATGTTCCCTATGAAATAGAGGATTATTGAGACTCTCCTGGCGCAAAGGTTGTCTCATGAACTTTAGCTGCTAAAACTCACCTCGAATCTAAACAGAATTCCTAGAAATATCATAGATTCCAACTGGCTTACTCGGAGGAACTCACAAGTATTGTCCAGGTGCAGAAATTCCTCTCCCGAATATGTGGCAGTATTCACATCCGACAAAGATAAGAGAGACTGGAATGGCAGTTTCTGGTTTATTAACCGTCCTCAGCCAACCATACCCAACCGCAGGTGTTGCAGCACCTGAGGCTCGTAACATTGACCTGCCAGTCAGAAATCCAGCGCCATTAGACTAGACAACGAGCCCGTAGAGCGGTTGATTAGAGCGTTAAACTTCTAACAAACATGTCGCGGGTTCGTGCTTTAGAGGCCACAAAACATGGATTGGGTATGGCTGGCTGATGACGGTTATTAAGCCAGAAATAGGCATTCCAGTCTCCCTTATATTTGTCGGCTATATCCTTCGGCCTATATCACTAGCCGTCAAGCGGCTGCTGGAAGAGCGAAAGTGTGAGCCCAAGGCACAACGAGACAAGTGATTCCCGTAACAGATTGGTGAGCACCTATTTACTATTTTCAATATTAATGTCGTTGGATTTTGTGGAAAATATTTTTCGTTTTTCTACAATTTCAATCGAATGAACCCTCAACACCGGTGGATTATGGGGTTAACGTTTGAAATTTGGCTGTCATCGTGCCTTTTCTTGTTGGAATACAATTCGATTGCAGAGTAAATTCGAATACATACATTTAAGCTAACGAACGAAAAAAATAGAAAATGCGGAGGTTTTCTAAGAGTTGAGATACAGACCCAGTTAGAATGTTTGAAAATAACAATAATCATCTGAAGTTTTCATGATAAATGGCAAAGTACATCAACAATAATTTATGTTATAAAAAGGAAAGATCGGCAACATGTCAAAATCAAACGATAGCTGACAGTCTGTGACTTCTTGTTTAACTACATGTTTAAAACAATTGGCGGTTCCCTAAGAATACCACGAAGGAGAATACATTGCACACATACATGCAAATGACAGAGAATGCTGATCCCACATATGATTGAGCCTGGCAGGGAGAAAAGAAGATTTGTGGTATTTCTGAGGGTTTGTATTTAGGTGAAAGTATGTTAGGCGGTTTCGGAAATTCATGAGTCCTTCAGGATAAGGGATGGGGGAACCAGAGATTAAAGTTTATTCCCGCCAGTGCTCCCTCCCGAGGCGGACTCCATTGCTCAACTGCACGTACAGTTTGGATTTCCTCCTCCACATTTTCGTGGCTCCTGAATTGTGTTGGAGACACCCAGCCGTCCGAATTTGAACTTTCAATGCTATCGTCTAGTCCACCACATTGATAATGTTCACCAGGGACTTCATATTTGATCTTCTGGATATCATATGTTTTCTCTCAACAGTCATTTCGGTATTTACTCAACAAAACGAATTAACAGGTGTTTTTGCGTTCGTTTAATGCACCCGCCGCTACGTAAAAATCTCGTAGGTAAGGGAAAACATTGTTCTGTGTTTCAACTGGAACAGCCATTGCAGTAATAAGCGACACTAAATTAGCGGTGGTGTGTCTGTTTGCTGGTATACCAGAACCGTCGCTCGACAATCTCGGCTAAACTATAACTTATTAAAAGGTAATAAGTATCCACAAGTCTAATTCACCCGGCTTTTCTGTAGGGTTTCCCACCTTGGGTGGCAATATTAAATTATAAATGTCCCAGGTTGTCTGTTGCTATTAAAAACCTATTTATGGAAGCCAATGCCATCATTCTTTGCCACGGGGGAACAGATTCTAGTACCCCGGTCGAACATGCATAATACAAAGTTTTGTTTTATCCGAAATTTGAACAAAAATAGAAAGTGGTTTTCGATTGTACGATCTCCAAAATACGTACAAGGACATCAAGGAAATTCAGTGTACGGTTTTTACCACAATGGTTACCAGTTAATTTGATTTTGGTTGTATTTTATTCAAAGCCTTTAGTAGTTATTCTTCATTTCTTGAATTATTGACTACAGTGAAACTGAAATTCACGCATCTACTCTAAAATATAGTTTTTTAGGTTTAGCGATACTTATATCAAGACTGACTATTAAAATAGCCGGTAAAACTGACAACAAAGTCCTGTTCATAGCTACGCTGTCCGTCTTTATTTTCAACTACCTATATAATTAAAATGGTGCGTTGCAGTGCCTTGTCGCAGTATCTCCCGCGCTTGTCCCGACTCCAAACAGGGTTCACACGCATTTTCATAAGTTATACAAATGAATTCGCTCAGTTAAACATAAGTAAGCCGGTTCTTTAGATCTACAGGTACCGGATGCTTATTCAATAGATTCGAATCCTGCAGATCGTCTACGAATAAAAATGCAATAGGCGTTTGCAGTCGAATAATTTGAAAATAAATTTATGTCAACTTTAAATACCATACAATTTGCCTCTTTTGCGTTTTTCAGGCGCCGTTTTGTCATTTAAATCAACAGTTTAATGTGTCTGCTGCAAGAGAATTCTTTAATATTTCAGGTGAAAATAATGTCGGAATAAACTGAATGGTTCACATTGATACTTTGATGAAGGAGTTAATGGACACTGGTAGAAAACCCTTCTGGAGCTAAACCTAGTGCACTTCCGTTCAATTTTCTACTTCCTCTATTCTGAATTCGCTCCGTTACTTTTGAAGCGGGTTATTTGACGTTGGTTATCAGAATGCTCACATGTAGATTGCAGAAAAGCATTTGTTTACTCTTACAGAGTTATTCAAATTCAAAGGCAGCATACACTTTTACATAGACACTTTGTTAAGCTCTTAGTGACGTGGGTCGGTGGAAGAGGATAATTCAAGTTTCTCGCCTCAGTTTGGTTGAAGTTCTATCCTTCAGCAGCTTGGTACCAATGAATAACAAGTCGGCTTCCTCACAGCTTGCTTGCTTCCATGGATGTAAAAACTGCAGTAAGCCGTAGTCATTGTAATGTGGCTCAACACGCCGATAAAGCTCCCTTACGCAACTAAGTGCTCTTTTAAGCAACCAATCCAACACAAGTACTGAGCTTGCACAGCAACCAACCTCTTAGTTACAAACGCAGTTGCGTAAGGACGCTATATCGGCGAGTCGAGCCGCATTACAATGCACCATAAGACAAAGGTTTGAACTACAATATATTCGACGGATCCTTAGAGCAAATGGTTACCCACGTACTTCGTCAATCACTGCAAAAGTTAACGCAATAAGCAACAAAATTCAACCGGTACACAATTTTGGTGAGCGCTCCCGTACGTGAAGAGCGTCTCAAAAGCCATCAGCCACCTCCTTACACCACTGCGGATTGGGGTCACACACAGGCCGGAGGCAACCATCAGGCGCCAGGTCATGTGGCCAAAAGACTCAGTGCCAAGGCAGGAAACGTCGAAAGTCCTTTTACTGGGTCTAGCGCAGTTGTGGACTTAGCAAATACGTTTGTGAAACTGGGAGATGACTCCTCACGCGAATGACTGAGCATGCAGCAGCGGTGAGGAGGAATGACGCTCACTCCAAGATCTCGGCTCGTTTGACGAGACCCCACATCTTCAAGTTTGATGATGTTTAAATTTTCGCCAGAGGTAACAACCGCGAGAGCCGTGAGCTGCTTGATTCGGGGTTCTCTGGCTCACATTAAATTAACAGGTGCAATGATCTTCCGCCTCCATATTCTGTGTTGCGATTTTGCCTGGACAAGAAAATTACCAGCCATTCGGGGAGGATGTGGGTGATCAAAAGTCCGCGTGGCAGCGGGCCGAATGGCCGAGTTAATGTCACGCCAAAGATCAATAACTGTGATGAAATCATGGCAAGTAAAGACTCGAGCACGAACCAACGAGCAGTCGTCCCATCAACCATGACCTCCGGCAAGGACCACGAGAACTGCCAAATATAGTAGGCGTTTGGTTGCTTAGCAACTACGCCCTTTCCATGCTGTGCTCCTTGTGCTCCCTTTTACTCTTTTGGGAGACTGTCTCTGAAGATAGGTTCGAGATGGAATCTGAAGTGTTAGGCTAATAAAGCTCTTGTTCCAGTGATCATATCTCCTATTTCCCGAGCAATATTTTTTCAAAAAACTGCAAATGCTAAAATGCCATGTATCTATTAAATTCACTGATAGAAGCAACACACGTAATCATTAAATCATGCCTTCGCTGACTACAAAGATGATAAGAGGGAAAACAAAAAGTTTTGGAATAGGCCGAAGGAGGGGAAACAGGAAAATTAAATAAGATGGTATGGCCAATGGTGGTGGCAGGGAATGAGAGGTAATCTTAGTAACTTTGAATTTGCATTCTGGAAGCTGGATTCAAACTGAACATTTTTGCAACATTGTAAGAACCTGTGCACTACTGAGAGATCATTGTGTGGGATCGACGAAATCTTAGTTATCAGCTTCAGTATTAAACGTATTAGACGTGGAGATAAGTATCATCGCAACCTGATTTTCTGCATTCCTCCAGTATAGTTTATTGACTATGTTCAGGAGCTAACGAGCATGACCCTGATGAGGGAAAATGTCTTCTAAAGACTTTTATTGTACAGGAAACGTTTTAAAGTCTCTACCTCTTCAAAGATTCTTGGCAGGAGCATTTGTATTTTCTCAGAACTCAGACTAATCTTGACAAAACCAACCTTGATCAAACTAACCGTATTTGCAGAGCAAAACGCTTGTGTTGTCTGAGTTCATTCAACTTGAAACCAAAAGTCCATGCCTCATAAGTATTATCGATCGTGAAATTCATGTCTGCTGAACGCTATTCCAAAGTGGTACGAAATTTTGAGAAATTTTGGCTATAAACGAATTAAAGGAAGTCATCCCACATCAAAATGCTGGAATAATTTTATAAAAGGTCTTCTTTAGGGGCATTGTCCTGCTCATGAAATCGGCGAAAATATTTGTTGAAAACAATAGAAATAACTGTGAGGTGCACTCTTATGCAAAGAAGTTTTACTATAAGTTATCTTGGAGCAAACACGTAGAGATTTGTATGGAGATAAGGATTTTATGGTAATGTAAAATTTACGACTGAAGGCGGGGATTAATGACCTCCCATTAACGGCTCACTTAGAGTTCTGTCCCCTAGAACGCTAGTCACTTCATGAACTCGGCATTGCTCAACCGGACAAACTGGTTAACAAGACATCTACTAGGATTGAGGATGGTGCACATTATTTTCTTGGTCGGTTGAGGGCTGGTTATTACAAATGTATAGATGTACTGTTGAGTCCTTGTCAGACAGTTTTAAGTTCTTCATATAACGTAATAGTTTTACTAGGTAATAATAAGCAAGACAATTATCTTTGACTGATCTATTGCCAATAAAACAATGAAATGAAAGGAAATACATTGATTCGTACTTACACGATAACATTTGTCAAATAGATAAGTTAATATTGCGTTCAAGTATACATAAATAAACACGCGCAGGTAAACCTTTATTTCCTTCTCCTAAATAAGAAGAGAAGTGCCCTATAAACATATTATATAGCAGCTGTTCTTACTCATGAGATATTATGGATTTCATGAGTTACGGCCCATTATGCTAATTGTAGCACACACTGCGTCCGTCAAAGTTTTACATCAATATATAATCGATCAGTACAAAACATAAGGCTTATTGTGGTATTCAAATTTATATTACATTTTCTAGAAATGCTAATTAATTAGGAAAAGTTATAGTTTACGAAAAAGTAAAAATCCACCTTGTTAGGTAAACTGAAGTGTTAAATGCATAGACAGCCTGTCCATGCAATTAAACGAGTAAATAAAGCAGAAAATAATCTTGTCCAGAGTTCTGCGCATGCATATCCATCTAGCCTAAGCGCAACGTAAAGTATAGCCGTCATCAAGCAGCCTTAAATGAAAGTGTATATTCCAACAACATTTCACAAGGATTGGCAGTTTTTCTTTCGTTTGTACATTTTATTAGATGTGTTTGACCAAGAAAAGCAGATTTTTGCTTGATCCCCGATAGGGACGTTACACGAGTATAATATTTCATAAACTCACATGTTCACAGGCAGGTCACTGACTCATAAATTTAAATTGAATCGTCAGGTGCAATCCTAAACGTACCATTTTTGTGTATATGAAAATTAATATTTTATTGTTAAATTTCTCTATAACTCTTTCGGGTTTTCTATTACGATGAGTTTCAGATAGTCTTTGAAAACGAGATGAATTCTTTACCATTTTCAGTGTCTTTAGTTAATTGCCCATAAATGTACATTCCGTTCGAGGTGTTTAGGAAAACCCTCAAAATAAGATATAAATTAAAAGCCTTTATCGATGTCGTGAATATTTTGGGCATTCTTTCTAATGCAGATGGACGTTTGGGCAATATTTGTAGACTCACTCAAACATGAAACCACGCTGCCATGAAAGCGAACGTCCACAATAAAAACCAGGAAAATATATACCCATAATTATTTAAGAAACTTTCTATAATAAGTTACATTTTTTAAAAAACCGCTTTTATTAGATGTTTTGCTGTCAAATGTTTAGGTACTTTACGTTTTCCCAAAGTGACGTAGAGGAAAAACTTGGAACGTTTGACCAGTTTTTCGACTTTGCTGAAAATTAGGGATACAATTTCTGTTAAAAATTAAAGAACTCATTTTTTTCTTTCTATTGGATTTTTTTATATATTTGCATACTTCTCAGTCAACTTCTAAGATTTCAAGCGCATAAGAGAGTGGCCGAATATATACTAAGATTTCGCGATACAATGTCAGTATTCTGCCCCTTCCGTTTCAAGTTAAATTATTCAGTTAAAGTCAACTGCAAACCGAAAATGTCTTGACAGGCCTCGCGAACGCCGTGACAGCTAAAGTGGTGGTGTGACATCGCGCCTCGTATATATGCACATTTAAGATCCTAATCATCGGTGTGGTAAAACAAAGTACATTCACAGCGTTGTTTTGGTATAAAACGTCCTAGAGCTGCAAAACACATTTTTTTAGACTAAATATATCCTCTATTTTTCCGAAAACAATGTGATCTGTTAAACCTGCATTCACCTGATATTCGTGAAACCAAAACAAAATTTCCCCTTCTCTGAAGGGATAAATAACACATTTGTCTGGTTTATATTAATGTTCATTTATGGTACTGTGCACAAAAGCAAAATGCTTTGATCCGTAGCGTTAAATAGCGTAGGAAAATTCCTGAATATCAAGAAACGTCGGATTTTTCCCCATGTAGCCCAATTTTCCCATCAATAAACCGACCTGAAGTTAACTCCTTATTATTAAACAGTTTTTATGCATCAATATATTACAACAAGCAGAACTAACACCTTAAAATGTCTGCCATGCTGCTACCTCAAATTCTGATATAGGCATTTCATTATTTAGGCATTCTACTGTACGTGTGGTTTGAAGGGATACTTTGGTCACCAACCCCTTAAAGAAACTGACACCTTAAATGCACCAAAACTTTGTTTTCCTAAATTCCAAATGCATTTATCAAATAGCAATCGTCCATGAGCTGTACCTACTCACTTCTAATAAGTACCCGGACCATTCTGGCACGTTCTGTTCTACGCTTTATGTGCAAATCATTTTTTCTCGCAAAACGTCTTTTGTCAGCCTATAATATCAGACACCAAATAATCGACGCAAAGTGCCTCCGACAATCCAAACTTTATTTTTATAGTAAATAGTTGATTCTTTGACCGGTCAACATCGGACGTGAATATCGTTAGTCACCTTAAGATGCTGCAAGTTCTCTTGGAGGCTTAGAGTATTTGACTTTATTGTCTCTTATTTATCGTACTAGGTAAAACTTGGTAAACCACATTTTTGCTCTCCGTTTGATCTGTACGGAAGCGACCAGATAAGCCTGCAAAACGGTTTTTGCTAGAGAGTGTCAGTAAGTGCGCTTGTGCTGGCACCTATGTGATAAGACGAGGGCAGTTTAAAATAATGCAGTTCAGGTTGCGAATGAAATTATATTAGATTGTTCTAGTTTTGTCGCGGTCTATTTAACAGCCCCATGGCTTATACAGAGACCGCCTATTTTGCCAACTGGACGCGGTATTGTTTGACTTCAAGCATGATAGTTTGGAATGACAAAGAAGAAAAATGCAGATTACCGCCTCACTTGGTATACGCAGATGCCTGTATTAAGGGGTCATTCAATTATAGGCTATAGGCAGACTCCGATATAGTCTGTCTAGGACAGCCAAGACTACATGGCAATTGCAAACATTGTGGCGGACTTGTTGGCAGAGATCTCTCACTCTCGTTTCAAGCAGCGTCCCGAAAATATTTTCAGCAATGTCTAACATTCCCAGTTTATCAATTGATGCCCCTATTTACGTTTCTTTATTATATCACCCTTACTTTTTTGCATTTCGCTGTATAATTTTTCGACTTTGCTGCTTTAAATATTCTTTTATATTTTTAAAGAAGGCCCACGGTGTGCGAGGTTTAAATAAGAGAGATAAATACTCTCTGAGTTATAAGACCTTCCTACATTTTACCTAAAGCTACAATCCCTGATAAGTAAATGCTTAATTATAAAGTATGCTAAATTACAGGTTTGAAACGTGTAATTGCTAGTGTATAATCCATAGGGCAATCAGCAGCACTCCACTGAATTTTACTGTGCCCTATCCAGTCAGGTCTGGTAAAAAGAGGTTCAAGATGGAATTTTATTAATATAAAACCCCCAAAAATGAAACCCACAAGAAAAGTTACCTTATAATCAAGATCTGACTACGATGCATATTTAAGCGTAATTAGGTCCTCTGCCATGCTTCTGTAGCGGCAATGCGGCCAGCTGGCATTTGTGACCACATGGCAAGCTAAATATTTTTTATGATGTTTTTCCTTAGAAGGAGAAACGAATTGTAAGAAAAGTGTCTCAAATTTCGGGTCGATTGAAATGTTCGATTGCATTCACGTGCACTGCGAAAAAGTCTCTAGTCGATGCCCTGAGCAGGCGACGGACTATGGCATTCAATTTAAATGTTCACTCAGTACTAACGTTTGCTAGCATTTTAGACGTTTTGATTGATGACAGAAAACTGGGACTCTTTACCTCTAGGATCGGCAGTGGAGTACGCTTTGAGGTCCCTAGCCTTCTATCTGCTACAGACTTGCAATCTTCTACATAAAGTAAAGAAATACGTTTTTATCTATTTTTGGATATTCAGTATTCCGTTGAAAGTAAGAATAATGTTTAAAATTAAGCTCTTAAGGCCTTTTATAATAATGAAACTCGCTTTTCTCTTTCGTATCACATACTAGGTGTATTCTTGATAGGCACATCTTGGAAATTTACCTCGAAGATAAAGCTCCGAATTTTCAAATTGTTAACTAGTCATTGATTTTTATAACTAACTAAGAAATAATCAGAAATCTACAGACTGGCAAGTTGGAAACTTGCGCATCCTTAGTGAGCAAAGGCAAATAATACATTTTCAAAGTGGTGAACCAATCATTACATTGACCAAGCTGGAAAGACGTTTGAATTTTTAGCCAAAGTTTATCTTTAAAAATTCGTGAGCAGCACTCTCAGATCTACCTGAGTGCAGAACTGATGTACGCTTTGCCATTCTGCTTGGGCAAGCCGATGAACAAACAATAATTGTGAGCTGTCACCGAAATAGAGGGGAAGATTAGCTGGGTTAAATATGACTTTGTCTCTCTCATCCAGCAAGCAGATTCCCGACTAGAGGCATTTTAATCATTCGAAATTGTTTCAGTCAAATGGAATTTCCTCTGAACGATTGTCACTTTTTGTTTTAGTTCTTCAGAAGAAACAATATGTAAATCAATCCATCCATTCAACATTCAAGTTTTATTAGCCGATCGATCAGGTGCTATATTCAATCATTTCAATAAGCTTTAATCTGCTATGTTTGCATTTGAAATCAGACTTTTAAATAAGAGTTTTCAGTGCTTCGTCAAAATGCCCTTGATTTCTGCCTAAAAATATAGGAACAATAACGACCAAGCAGGACAGCATATTCATTCGGTAAGAAGAGTTACACCAATAAATTAGAAGTTTGATTCTGACTATCCTACAGCGTTTAAACTGAATACGTTCTTCATATTTAAAAAATTTCCCAGAGATGAAGACAGCCACATATGAAGGCAAATAAGTTATTGTGATATTCAACGGAAGACAAAAAAAGCTACCCGACTGCAGGAGGATTAGCCTATGGCTACCGAAATAGTACAGGTGTCGAATTCTTAGCTGAAAAAATTGGTACCGTGAATGCTAGTGAAAAACGATGGAAGTGAATTAAGACCTGGAGCCTTTTATGAAACTCGCTGATTCCCTGCCTCGATTTGTATGCTGCCCACATGGCCCAACGTGCATAGGTCCAGATGGCTTCCATCGGCCGCTGATAGGAGAATGGGCTGTAAGTTATCCCTGTTTGTTTTTGCTCACCTCGGCCCTGCTGGTGTATAATTTGGGCTAGTTAAAGAGCTAAAACAAATTTATTCTTCAGCTCACTGATCAAAGTCTTCTGCGACAAACTTCCGGAAAAAGGCCGGCTTGAAAGCTTTTCTATGCCGCTAATAAAAGCAAGGGGTTTAACTTTCTCCGTTTCTAACATAATACGGCCATGCGGCCTTCAACGTCCATTAGACATAAAATGAACCAAAATTATTCTACTAGCCTTCAAAATAACTTTGGCTTTGATCATGCAAAAGGAATAGGAATAGTGGGAAAATCAGTGCACCTTACGGCCGCAGAGCCCACACAAGGCCTACGGATACCCATATCCCTTTGATCCGTTCTAAAGAAGCGGTAAACATTGACCTAAACTCGGTGATGATACCCACGTTAGCATTTAAGAAGCCAAGTTTGGCAAACGCATGCTTTAGATTATTCATCAGCAGACCTTTACAGTAATATAAAAGAGGGAAGAGTAGCAAAAGTTTAATCATTCAATAGACAGTAAGTATGGCGTAGAGGGTTGAGGGGGCTCAAAGGCCAGGGGTTATAGGGAATGTAGCAATAAGCTAGGCGACATATTCAGGGACGAAGCGGAAACCTAACTAACTGCTCTCCTATGCCGCATGATAGGACTAGACTATAACCCCTTACGCCCGCAACCCTCTACCCCATACTTACTGTTTATTGGATGTTTATACTCTTGTTACTCTACCCTTCCTTATATTACTGTAAAAGCCGGTGGATGAATAATTGAAAGCGTACATTTACCATAGAATTAAAAGCAAGTAAATTCATGAAATATCGTGAGTTTCATAAGGAACTCCGCGTTACACGGAATCCTTTCAAGTTCATACAGTAGTCAAAAGGGCCTTTCCTAACATGAAGGTAGTTTTCAGTCTACAAGTTTATATTTAATAACATAAAAATAATTCATTTCCACCGAAAACTATAATTTCAGAAAACGGCTATAAAACGTCAATGCTAAGGGTGCATAAGAAATAGAATGCTTTAAATGGGAAAGTTAGGAAAACCAATAACAAAAACAGCAAATCAGTCATTTTTTACTGTTCCTTTGCATTTTAGACACTGCAAAGTATGGCAGACATGGAACTAGCCAAATTGAAAATTGTGTTTAATTCAGTGGGATAAGTAAGCTGAATATCATGATTTCCCTCCATTGAAAGATCCTTTGTGGTCTTTTACTACATTCATTTGATATTAACAAAGACTTTTTCAGTAAGAATGAGTTTCGGGCAGTTACAGGAATTAAGATAGATAAGCGGTCGCACGTAGAGAGGCTTGCTGCAGTCTGAAAAGGTAGATTCCAGTTACAAGCGATATCAGATTCATAACTCTTTACAAAGATAAACCTGAGACTAAGATTGCCGATGTTGTTGAAGGCATTCTCCACAATATCGATGAGAATCTTGCTATTGATGGCTTGCCCGTTTACAGCCAACTTGCCTGCGCTTTGAGTTTAAAAGTGATCCGAAACATCAGCCGTAATCAATTCTCTGAATAATACCGGTGCCGAAGTTTGCATTTTGAATGTTTTTCTTACGTATGACTACCTGGGTGAACGTCGCAAACTTATCTCAAATAAGACCTCATTCTGTAAGTAAATACCCTGACAGAATGAGTGCCTGAAATAGATATGGTTTTTCGCAAATAAAACAATTCTGTCATAAATTTCCTACTTAAATGGGCTTGGATATGGTTTTTTACTGGTGAGGTTAAGAGTCCAATATGCTTTTTCTAATGAGGTTCGTGAATATCATCGGCAGGTGGCCCCTGCAAATAGTACCATTGAGCACGTTTTGATACTTTTTTGGTGTAAAACGAATAAATTCGTCCGCATGCCTGCTTTTGCACCCTTTCTTCCGTCCTGCTTATTTGTGCGTACTTTTCTGTCATTAGCATTGTGCCACGGAGTGATCTTTGTTATATTGAAAATACTTGCTAACGACTCATGCAGAAATCCTTTGCTTATTTATGTATCCGTTTGTGATCCCCTGAAGATATAAATTGTTTGAAACTCTTTATCCTAGGGCGTGATACAGAATAGTGATAGCATGTCGCATATGTATGTATATATATATATATTTGTATATATGTTCATGCCTCCAAATTATTGCATGGATAAAACGGACTACATTCCTACAGTTTTATTATTGGGTTATATCGCACAAACCGCAACCAAATTGCAAACCATAATTTTTAAAATGAGATCCGCCTTTTTTCAAAAATAATGTGATTACTTTAACAACCATTGCCTTATTATCCTAGAGGTAAAGTCAATTTTTCAGTTTCCAAAAGGGATCTATTTCAAACTTTTCCTTTTTTTATTACTGTTCGTTTATAGTACGACGCGTATATGTGAGGTGTTTTGACCGGTGGAATTCAGTGGCGTAGGAGATCGTTTATCTATGAATAAACAATGGATTTCATGCAATTATTGCCAAGTTTGCCTTCATAAAACAGATATTTAAACGAACTTTTCCTTAGTAAATAGTCTTTTGGGCCTTAGGTCATTTCTGGATATTCTGTGATTCCGGCCATCAACTGTAGTAGCGAGATGTCCACACGGTCGATGAACGCAGGCGAAATATTTTCAATCGTTTTTATAGCGTATTTGAAAATATAATTAAAGAAAAACGCAAATTACACAGAAGCCGTCCGCAAAGTAGGGAGAATATGACTATTGTACATCAGAACTAAAACAACGTTGGCAGTCACAACCTACAGTGAGAACTTGTGTCTTAAGTTCTTGAAATTTCAGACTGTTTTGCAAAATAAAAATCTGATATTTGAGGCCAAAAATATGAAGAACCAAATCTTGAGCCACGAACAGAAGACTGAACTCTGATAGGAATTTTTTTGAGAATTATTTTTTGTGATTCTCGAGATAGCACACTATTATCATTTGCTTATCCCAAGGTCATTATGTTCTATCACTTGCTTGCTGCATGGGCATTCATTTGAGAAACTATGGTAATAACACACACTTCTTCCTGTGTGAAAGCATTTATTTATCTGTGTCCTTTGGCGTACGATGGTTGATTTTGGAAGATTATTAGTCTTCGTATTTGTAAACTGGTACCCATAATCATTTGACGATTTTTAAAGTTAATATAAGATCTTAAATAATTAATTTCCCCTCAAAACAGTGTTCATTGGAGGATATGCATTTGTATCAACGGTTTTTTACTCCTTAAAATCTTAATATTCTGCCAAACTTACGCTGTTTAAGATAATCCAGTGTTTCTTCCTGACCTGCTCTGCATTCGGAAAACCTTTTCCCTTCAGACGTTGCTTCATTCTTGAGAATACTTAGAAGTTGCAAGCGCTAGTTTGGGTGAAAAGTGGGAAGAACCGTTGTCATGCTTCTCTTCGCCAAAAAGTCGTTGCGTTTGCAGACCGTCGGCAGCGCACTGCCACGATAAAACACTACTGCTCTAACTGACACAATAATGTCACTTTTTTCTTACTAAATCACTCATTTTCTTTAATAAATGCTAATAGTTCTGTTGGTTAACTGCGATACCATCAGGATCAAATTCAATGATAGTTCCTTTTATATTGAAACTAATACCACCTCTGTTTTCTTTAACAGCAAAAAGAATTTGCTGACGTGGCACTGCTCCCTAAAAGTTTTCATCGAAAGATCCTTGAAAGCTTTGGTAGAGGGTTTTATTCAACAACCTCTTTGTCCGCTGCGATGATGTTCATGAGCACTACATGACTAACTGTGCTGAAAGCGTGTACAGTATCAGGACTGGGCAGTACCGACAAGCAACTTGCTTACAGAGGAGATTTATCGTTTTCTGGGGTCCCCGCTTACTGTCGTAAAACACTGGTGGACGCAGCATGGGCTGAAATGGCGTAACATGCCTTTTCTCGTGCAATCCATGATATTTCGTAAGATATGGGTATGTACTATATGTGGATACTGACAATGTAAAAATGCAGAACACATCCATACAGTCAAATAATGCTACAAGTCTGCCCAGGGATGTCAGCTCTGATTCACAAAATTCTGCCTCAATGATAATCTAGTACTGCAATTTTATCCCTGCCTGAAAATTCCTGAAATCTATACTGTCTTCAGTACAGATAAGAATGCGCCCTTGGAGAATCACTAGGCATTTAAATCTTAAACAGAGCTTTAAAAGCTGAGAAAATATTATTTGCCATACTGATCCTCAATAACATATGAGAGCAGTCTGGGACTCAGCCACCAGCAATCCTCATTAATATTTTGCCATCTGATCCTTCTTTAAGGAATTCGATTTTACCGATGCGCATGCCTTTTGAATTCACTGCAATTTGGAGATTTAATGCAACGATCAAGGACGTGGACGCCGTAGTGGTTTGATGACTTTCAAGCCTTAATATCGAAAATTATCTTAAAGATATCCATATTCAAGTGATGCCTATATTTCTGGTTGCATTTGCATCGGCAAGCCATTCGAAATTAGGTGAATAGTGTTCAAACTTTGCTGTCCTCGAATTTTTTAGTTCGTCGAGTTGCAAAGGCTTTTTGTACGAATGGTTTCCAGAACTTTTCTTATACAGTAAAATATGGTTGGAAAGCGGAATATATTTCAAATTAGGCTTAGGGTGCTTGCTGTCATGGACATATGTCAAATCAGCACATCCTTAGGGGTCAGTTTCATTAAAATATTCAGTCTCTTTTCTCCCTGCTTATTTTCTATTTCGGGGCAGATAAAGATATTACTATCTAAAAAAGTTATCAAGATCGCGCTTTTGCTTGTGCCTCACTTATGGAAAAAAAGAGTTCAGTTTGACCTAAAATAATAACTGGATGCTTATTGTTCGGTGAATAAATCTAACCACCCGACAGTTCGACCGTCGTAGTCCGATGATGTCCACCGTATGCTCCATGGGAAAGTGAATCAGGGACGGTGACTTACGCGTGAATTCGTTTATAAGTGATAGTGGCCTTGCGCTGCAGCTACCACACTCTCTCCTCCTCCTCCACCTGAACCCGGTGTCATGACAGAGTCAAGAAGACCGGACGCGGGAGAGGACGCAGGTGGCTGGCGCGGCTGGGTCCCCTAAGTCCTAGCCGCCCCTAGGCGTGCCACCACACCTCCCATGTTCGGCATTTGTTAGCGGAGCGCAACCCGAATAACGCCTGCCGTGCCATAATGTGGCCCCCGTGTTGGTCCAACGCATCTACCACCCGACAGTTCGACCGTCGTAGTCCGACGATGTCCA
The DNA here is from genome assembly GCA_017591395.1 of Schistocephalus solidus. Taxonomy (NCBI): domain Eukaryota; kingdom Metazoa; phylum Platyhelminthes; class Cestoda; order Diphyllobothriidea; family Diphyllobothriidae; genus Schistocephalus; species Schistocephalus solidus. Next base: position 121,527 of record WEDG01000783.1, on the reverse strand, counting down.
CCGTATGCTCATGGGAAAGTTGAGCAGGGACGGTGACTTGCGCGTGATTTAGTTTAAAGTGATAGTAGACTTGCGCTGCATCTACCGCACTCTCTCCTCCTCCCCACCTGAGCCCGGTGTCAAGACAGAGTCAAGAAGACCGGAGGCGGGAGAGGACGCTAGGTGGCTGGCGCGGCCGGGTCCCTTAAGTCCAAGCCGCCCCTAGGCGTGCCACCACACCTCCATGTTTGGCATTTGTTATGGGAGCGCAACCCGAATAACGCATGCCGTGCCCTGATGTGGCACTCGTGTTGGTCCAACGCATCTACCACGTGGACCATTTAGGGGGCACACACACACACACACGACAGTTCGACCGTCGAAGTCCGACGATGTCCACCGTATGCTCATGGGAAAGTTGGAGCAGGGACGGTGACTTGCGCGTGATTTAGTTTAAAGTGATAGTAGACTTGCACTGCATCTACCGCACTCTCTCCTCCTCCCCACCTGAGCCCGGTGTCAAGACAGAGTCAAGAAGACCGGAGGCAGGAGAGGACGCAGGTGGCTGGCGCGGCTGGGTCCCTTAAGTCCAAGCCGCCCCTAGGCGTGCCACCACACCTCCATGTTCGGCATTTGTTATGGGAGCGCAAACCCGAATAACGCATGCCGTGCCCTGATGTGGCCCCCGTGTTGGTCCAACGCATCTACCAACGTGTGGGTGGTAGATTTTTTTTAAGAGAGAGAGATTAAAAATCTACCACCCACACGCTGCAACACCCACAGAGGTGTCAATATGCCCAGCCAATCAATGTGTTCAAGCTCAATGCCTGCTAAAACGGATGCAAAGTGCAAAAGATAAAGGATATGAACAGTTCCTTGCGATAATAGTTCAAGTAATTTGAAAATAAGTTTAGTTTAATAGTTTCTGACATAATTCTGTCTTAGAGCTTCCTGAAAATAATATTTTGGTTTAAAGAAGGCTTCTCATACTGTCCAAATTAATTGATCGTGGAGCTACTGAGAAAAGACAATAAATAGATCCCTTATTATAGGTGACTTTGTGGTAAATTCTAGGAAGAGTAAATATTCTCTCAACATTAACTTGAACCCAAACCCTTAGCCGTAACTCTAATCTTAACCGTTAGCCTACCCTTAACACCAAGCCTAATTCTAATCGTAAATTTAGTTTTAAGCATAATTCCCCTCAAATATAGCGCACAATTAACATATTCCTGCCAGTTTTACTTTCCACCTTCTACCGGGTGGGTCACATAAGCGTGCATTACAAAAACAACTGATGGCAAACAGAACAGACCTTTCTATTTATAGCAAAACCTATCATTAACGTTAACGCCGACTTTACCAACAGCAGCATCCCGCACAAGCAAGCCATTCGTAGATTCAATGTTTCTACTTAACTGTTGAGGAAATCCCATACTGTACTCATTCCGTGCTAAACACAAAATTGGCTCCCTAGCGGCATCCTGGCCTCGTACACCAGTCCTTCTGAGGACCATGGTCTCTTGTGAAAAGTAACTGAATTAGATAGACAAAGATTCACACGGCTTAATAGCCACCATATCCCCTCCCACGTCCTCCTTGATTGTGGTGGAAGCGAAGAAGGGATGGCGAGGTCTTAAGTTGACAGCAATGTTGAATTGAATGTATTGTCCCGATTTGCGTGTTTTTTTCCTGCAACAAATCAGAAAGTACGCAAGCATAACTCATAAATATAATCAACCTGGCAATCCATGGCACACGTGGCCAAATCCCAACTCCGCATGTGTCAGATAACAATCGGAGATTATTGGATTTCACTTAGTTGAGAATACGCTAAATTAGGCATCAAGAAGGAACCACAGCAGTCTGGGAAGATGGAAGTGATCATATGAGTTGGCAATATATAAGGCCACGAATTATCGCCCTTTGTGATGCATTGGATCACGTGAGATTAAGGATAACGAGGAATGGGCTGATTTTGCGTAAAGTGCCCGATGTGGACCTCATTTTCTCTTTGCCCTCCCCTATACACCGATGGCTTGTGTAAGTCGGGGTGACTAATGGTGGGATCGAACGCAGTAATTGACAAAGATAAACCATTCTTTAAGCACGCCTGTACCAGGCTACACGCGCTTTTCCCGTCATGTGTGCACATTCTTCTCTGTGGCATTTCACCCGTCAAACAGAGGATTGCATGTGGACCACACGCAAACCTCGGGCGTGACGTGTGGTGTATGCATGCGATTGTTGCAGACTGGATTAATATGCAGCTTAGGGTGTTTTTCTATACATGCGCCGGGAGCAGACGCAACTGTAGAAGATGTCTTGAGTTAGGGCAACCCTCAATTCATGGAAAGGCTAGCTTCACTGTTCCAAGTGAGGTTGCGAAAAGGACTAAACCAGCAGGACTTCAAGTATGCTTTCACCGCTCACATTTACAAGCGTAGGGTTAAGTAGCAGCTGTGTGAGAACCAAAGAGACATCCTACTTCTCAAAATTATAAGCCTTTCGTCCTTGTCCTACACAAACACTGGACAGGCATCTGATGCAGAAACACTTTCCAGAAACGTGACTTGGGTCCGTAGGATGGTTACATGGTGAAGACTAAGTTATTCATGTCACTGTGGTTGGCATATTCTTGGATTTCGTTTGTCTTGCCAGTTCGCCAATCGTTCGGAATCTCCATCATTTACCATGATGAATCAAGGAATATGAAATTTCAGTCATATTGACGGTGTTCATTGTTTGGACAACCGACTGTGATCACCGTAAAAGTGCCCGGTGGAATGCTCCAGAATTTGTTTTTCTTTTTTCAAAAAAGGGCTAATCTATCGGTGCTGAGTGGTTTAGATAGCTTAGGGCTGATGACCGTTTTTGTGGACATGGAAAAAAACGTTGCTTACTGTTGTATGTGTATAGTTTGGTTTCTTAGGTTGTGCATCTACGTCAGCTCGTGCTTTAGTAGGGTATAATACTTGAAAACACCTCTTTTCCTGACGCCAGTCCTGGCCCTGACACAGTATCTAGCGTTGAAATTTGTGGTGGTCATCGTGGAGTTAATCCTGTTGTGGCCTGGGGACTCCCTAGAGCGGTTGCCTGAATGCTCTCTCGCGGACTCCTCCATTAGTTCTCATTAATAGCGTTTTATTTTAAGACTTGCAGCCTGAGATTCAAAAGGTGCTAAAGGTCACTCAATCCTCAGCCAAATCTAATAATACAGTGCTCAGGCCATTGTGCATTTGATAAACTCGAAGGCGTGTATAAGGTTGCACGCGCACAATCATCTTGGCGACTGCAACATGGTAACCCACTCAGCATTCTACTGTGAGCTGAGTGATGGTGCACCTACTTAGTGTTGTTTAGTAGAAAACTGCGTTCTCTGCGGTCTTGCAGGACTAGGAAGAGACCGGCGCTACTATTGTGGCTATCGAACCCGTACTGGCCTAACATTCTATCCAAAGCAGAAGGATCTGCTCCTATTCGGGCACCGAGCTTACCAAAGGTAATCAGTTTGTCTGCTTTCCGACACAGTCGCGAGCAGACTACGCCTGTTTGTGTGGAATTTGTCCTTCGCGAGCTAGGAACCAGAATTTGAAGAGCCCAGGTGTCGTCGCTGCTGCTGCTGCAGAAGGTGATGTTGAGTGACAATCTCCTAGTCATGTAAACCATGGTCAATTCCCTGTGGGAGGCTGCACTGCAATCCCATTACGTTGCGTTTGATATCGAGGATAACTGTGACAATGAACCGCAGTAATTCCTGGAAGATGCTGTCTCTGGCAGCCTTATCGTCTAAGTGTACGTTTTTTGGAGAATGAGGTCTCACTGAGAACCACGATGTCAATCTTATAGCGACACAGTTCCCAGGTGGCAAGGGCTGACAGCCTCTTTTGTCATTCGGACAATGCAGTTATTTAAAACGAACAGGCATACTAGGTTGCCCCAGCGTTCAATGTAAATCTGGCAGAATGGGGAGGAAGGGTTTGTTTCCTTGTAGATTCGCAACTCCAACTTTGATACTCTTGATATCTTCCTTCCTTCGAAGCAAGGTGAATGGCAAAACAGAAAGTTTGTTTATTGCTTCGTAAGTTTTACTCACTATAAACGAATTCACCTTATGAAAAAAAGAAATTATTACAAGTTAAGAAGAGAACATGGTTGTCAACATCGAATAACGCTGTTAACTAATGAACTTTATCAGTTGGAGACCTCCAGACGCCAGAAACAAATCATCTGATGGGACTTCATCAGGAACCATGTTACAGACGTGACTGACAACAGGCTTACCGGGCAATAAGTAAAACATGTTATTCGCCAAGTTCCTCGCGGAAATTCACATATTGTATGTTGTATTAAGCCTTCTGAATTTTAGCTAGCTTCTCCGCTGAAAGTCTGAACTCAGTGTTGAGAAAGCTGCTGACGTTGCTGCATCATGAAGACTCATGCAAATACTTCAGTTCATCCGCCATAAAAGTGGGTTGTTTTTTGTGTATCGGAGTTAACCAGAAGATGTGCCAGTATTCTATATTCTACTCAGCTTCAAACAGTAGTCCTTATGACCTCTTCGATGCAATTATGACACTGACCGAATACGACTAGCATTTGAAGCAGTGGCTGAAGGCGTAATGATGGAAGTGAAACCATTAGTTAATTCACAGACAGACTTTTGAGTTAATTAACTGTTCTGATAGTAGTTTCCTGTTGAGCTACAACAAACTGATTTAAGTCAGGACAGACAGCGGGGAAAATTGTCTTGAAACCTACTAGAACACATGAAATCTGTGTTAGTTTTCAGGTTTTAACATGTTTAACGACTACGACAGAACCCATTTGAAACAAAATCAAGATTAAACGCTTAATGTGACACTGAGCTGAAGTACGGGATGACTCTTTACATGTTTCATGCATGCTTTTCAGCAGGACTCCAGGAGAATATCAGCGGCCCGATACATCTCAACAAAATGGGCTCATTTATTTTCTGTTTTGCCTTCGCCTTCATCGTCTACTTCTTCCCTTGTGCACCAACTGGTCAATAGTCAAGAGAGTTACCATCGGCATAAGTGCGTCACCTGAAGCTAATATGGTAGAGGATCAACGAAAATTTTTAGGAAACTTCAGAAAGTGGATTGCTGACATAAGCTTTTTATCGCAGAATTCGGGACAGGAACGTAAATTTGGCTTAAATTTCAAAAATTTAAAATATTATGGAAAGTTGTTTCAAAGTATTATTAAGCAACGCAAGTAAACCATATGGAAAAATATCTACTGCTGACTTAACTGGTTAAAGTTAGAGCCTTGATTTATTTTAAAAACGCATGGGCATTGTCAGAATAAGATTCCTTGTAAAAGACATGTAAAATAAATTCAGTAAAATATATCATTTTCCTGAATTAAAGCAGAGGCATCTCTGTTGCTGAATTTGCTGAGAAAATTTGCATCTCCAGCTGAAGATCTGGGTGAAAAATAGGGTAAACGGTCCATGCTGACAGTGCGGTTACTAATAAAAAGGGCTTAGATACGCGTGTTTTGCTGACCAACTTTCAAACGCAAGCAGAAAAGCATTGGGCTGAATGAAATACTACAAGTATATGCATTCAATTCCGAGGTAATCGAAAAGGATTATATGCCCTTACACTAGGTCTCTGTTTGACATTTAATCTAAATGTATATAAAGTGATGGACTCTCGCGAATCAAATGAATGACTTTCAGCAAGGCGTTCACTGGCCACCGCCCTTCATATGACCTCAGGCATGCACAGTCACGTAGTAGTTGTCTAGTTTGAACCTCCTGACAACTTATTTCCAAAACATGCCCTGTTAATATGTGTAAGTCATCAAAACAAACTTCTGGTAGCAAGGGCTGCCAAAAGTAAAATAGAATGGAAATTCCACTTCACAACTTTTTGAGGAAAAAGTTATCCCTTAATTGCTAATATATTTTAATACTGTTTTCTGCGTTAATTTCTGTCCTTCGAATTTGTTCCAAAACGTATGTGTCAGGGTCAACTTTAATCATTGGTACTACGCGCTAATCGGACGCCACTTTGCAGAGTATGTTACTTACACCGTACAAAACATGAAGAGGATGTCCCATAAGTACAGAAAGGAGCGGAATTCAACCCCTTACACCACTTTCTGTAAACTGCAAACCACATATGCTAAGAAACTCCCATTACTCATCCTGATATTTTGCAAACACACCCTTTTTGTGAATAAGTAACTATCAGTCACTACGAAAATACCCTTTAAGACTGTTTACTAATGCATCTCTGCAGACGCAAAACGTTGAAAGTACACTGAAAATATTCCGTAGTGAACATAAGACCCAGGCGATGTTCATTCCTCCAAAATTTTCGTTTTCTTGATTTCTAAGCATGACTAGGGCTTCTAGTTAAACCTTAGTGTTAAATAAAACACAAGCATTAGGTGTTGCGTGGAAAAATTCTGTTTTCAACGGACCGATGCGATGAGCACTGTCCCATAAAAGCACTAAATTACCTCAACTTCTAACTACAGAGCGGCAGCTAGCGAATTTGAGTATGAAAAATGAACATAAGACTTACTGACACATTTTTAAATCCCAGTATTAGCGATTCGGTTTTAATTTATGACTGGCTGCTGAAGACAAATAAACTAAGAGTAGCATTTCATGCACACTTCTGGTGTCACCAAACCATTCTAAAATATTACAGCTTTCCATAGATACTTACTCAAACACTTCATCAAGCGCTTGCAAGTTTTTCAAATGATAGATTTTACCGATATAGGTAGCGCTCCTCCACCTTTTTCTCTTTATCTCCTAAAAAAACACTTTGTTTACGTTACGTTAACTTACAAACCCGTATTCAGAGGTACAAAGGCGTAATTACAGTTCTGGTTCATTTGGAAATTTTTAGCCACAGATGTATTCTCCGAATGAAAGCAGAAATCACATTATGATAGTCTCAAAAGGGAGTAGTAATCTCTTAAGTGAATTTGGCAGCCAAAAATGAGCAAATCTTGTGCTGCAGTAAATTTTAACCATGTTTCATACAGTGTTCCTAGTTGCAGCATCGCCTTGCCCTTTTGTGGACTTCTATGATCGGCAATGCGGCGCGTGGAGGGTGGGCTTGAGAGTGCGGGGTGGCCTTATCATTGGCGAACCCGTTTTCGGATTGTCTCTGAACAATCTCGATCTTTTTCCAATGAAGTTCATTCCAATTTTGCTACTTTTATCTTCGTGGAAGCAGTGGCGTAGGTGATCGTAAAGTGTCAGATGATCGAACTGATACCTGAACATCACGCTTACACTGCGAATCGTTCCATTTTCAATTAACCGGGAAGTTTGTCCACGAAATTTGAAAGTTTTGACAATTTCTCAAGAGTTGTTTTGTGAGGTGGCCGCATAACACAGTTGGAACTTAAAGCCTGCGTTTACTACATCAAACTCTGGGATAATGCAATGGTTGAGTGACTTTCATGGGACTCCATTGACGTGGTTTATGATGATAATAACTTCTTAGAGTTGGCTGTTTTTGTGCTTATATATTAGCTTAAGCTCAAACAGTAGTTTCTTTTAAAACTCCCTTTAGTGACATTTGCTTTACCATAAACCTACCTTACAGTGAATCAATACGACGAATGTCTAGAAATTTGTAGTGAGTTACTAACAAAGACCACTTCTCGAGTAGGTTAACTCCTTTCTTAATACTTTTAGGCTCTTCGTTTAATGCGGAGCTTAGTTCCGCACTCCAGAGAAAGCAAATTATTGAGAAATATTTGCTTTCTAGACATTATTAGCTGCACAGAGTATTCCAATCATTTTGGCATGCATTTAACTGCATGATTACGTTTATTGTTATTATCCGTTTCCGGTAGAAGACAGGAAATGATCACTTTCAGCGTGGATGATAGTTAGACTGCTTTAAGTATCAGTGCTTTAATTGTAATAAAAGGTGCCTGGGGATTTGTTGAGAAGCTATGTTGGGCGGAAACACCGAGCAGAGACGGCGAGAGAGAGAGAGCGTGCGCGCAGCTTATTGCCGCTTATCATCATTCTTGCATTTACTTTCACCCTGCCCTCGGACCCTGTAAATAACACAAGAGGGGCGCTGGGGAATACGTGAACTCTCCTTAGCCATACAGTACTGTGAGTTGAAAATAAGCGCATGCGGGTAACCTAACATCGGTTTTTAAACCTTCAGAGATAATTAAATTAGGCACCTCTTCGATTTTTTTGGACTCAACGTTTTTCCTTCTCTACATTTATAGAAAATTTGAAAATGGCTATTTACGTGGTAAAACCTACGAGATTTATAGGTACACTGCTTTCTACTCAGCAAATGACGATACATTTAGCGATGGATGACGAACTCGTAGGCTCTTGCTTAATGATCGATTTTATTGGCCCACCAATGGTTGTCTTTTACCGGTGTGCTAATACAAAACCTGAAATAAAAATAGATTTTTTCTAATAAACTATCAACCATTTTAATTTAGAAAGTCAAACGTAGAGAAAGAACGAAGGACACTCGCTTTATATATTGTGTATTTAGCAAAGGCTGGTGTGAAAAATGTTAAGTTGACTAAAAAGAAAGTTTATGCTTCGTTTTGGAAGCGGAAACGAAAGGCCTACAATTAGGATGGATTTGTGATCTCAAGATCAGATTAACTTCGGATTATCTTGAAAAATAACTCGTTTTCGTAAAATGCTGTAATTTTTCTCACAGGTATGGCACATCTGTTCATCCAATGTGCCACTTAGTCGGAAATTCATGTAGGTATTTAAATATTCAGTCTAAAACACGGAGGTACACAACCGTCGATTGAAAACCAACCAATAAATCACAGAGGAGTAGATAAACGTACGTATAAGGATATGCGAATGCTTCTACCTGGTTTACTAGAAAGAATAAGCATCTAATGCTGACTTATCCTAACGAAACACAAGATCAGGTAATAAAATTAAAAGAAGACAGTTCGAATAAAATATTTGACGAAGTTACAAGAACAATCAATGTCACTGTTTGAATTTGTGCCATGGATTTACTTTTCGTTTGGCACTTTATTTATAATCGCCAAACAAAGATATATACAAAGAACATGATGGCACATCGATACATGGTGGCTTTCTTAATAAATCCTTTTACGAATGGGTGGTGGACGAAAAGAAAAATGTGCACACATAAGGTTTTTTTATTTTTATGGTCCAGTAGATGAAGGAGAACCCATCGAGTGATACTAAACACATATGTCTCTTACGTCAACGAATAAGGTGAATTTAGAACTTAAACGCTATTTTTGAAACCTTATCTTCCTTAAAAATAATTATTAAACTAGCGACAATTTTCTACTTAGTAGAAGTTACTTGCTTTTTTACTTTTTAGAGCATTCATTCGCAGAGAGTCCACATCCCTAGGGATGCTCAGAGTAATATTCTATGCCATTTATCGCCTCATTGGCTTGGAATTTCTTCAAAATAATATACTTTTACACACTTAAATTAGCCAAACTCACCCATGTGTCTAGATGGCATCTTGTTGTTGTTCGATTCATATCACACTTCTGTTCTAGACTGTGCTCGCATAGATTTTCCCAGAATCAGAGAGAAAGCCAAAAGTGTTGGCAGCTCGATGTAATTCTCAAAACTAAGTGACTCTACTCGATCCCCTTTCCTAAAACATTCTGGCTATTTTCCAAGCATCGGCTGTGCTGAAGACATTACACTTTATAACATCCCTCCATGGGGTTTGGCTTTGCCATATTAAAGCAATAAGGAGATACATTTAGCGCAAAAGCTAGTTGCAGTGTTCAATGTCTAAAAGAAAGGAAAAAATAGCCGGCCAATAAAGGAAGTGTATTGATATGATTAAAGGTTTGGGAACACTATAAATGCCAGTAAACATTACTGTACCTAATGTTATACGTTGAGAAAAACTATACATTGGCGACGAAAATTTGAGGCGGTCTGTGTTTGGAGAAAAAGTTGATTCTTTTCCAACTTGGCAACCCGTTTTTGCCTGCTGGCACCAAAGGACCAACATGCTTCTACATTACAACAGTTCGTGGGCTAAGTATAAAAAGTTTTGACATTTCCACCGGACAACTGACATTTATCCTCCATACCCAAACGGGATGTTCTTTTTAATTGGTAAATTCCAGTTACTGTTCTTAATGTTATTGGTTTGATGGCAGCATATTTATGTTGACATAGTCGAGCCTTTAAAGACTGATGATAAAAAACGTGTTTTTATCGAAGGTTCTGCTGCATTTAGTCTGAGCATAGTTGTAATTTTCAACCAAAAGGAAGGATGGGTACTTCGTTGGGAAGTATGATAAGACTGCGATGTGCTAGGCTCAGCCCCTCCCAAACTTTCTCAATGTCAAACACGCACGTCATAATCAAGTACTTCTTCTCTATGGGTATCTAAAAGCACAAGGGACCAAAGACTTATCGAGGCAGGCAAACACTTCGATATAATTGGTGACGTGATCGCGTAATAATGTTTCGCTGGATAAATATTGCTTATGTCACCTAAAAGGATGAATTTTATATCGCAACAAAATCAATGTATCGCAGTACTGGCATAAGGAAATATGCGCAGCTGATTTTGGAGAGAACAAAATCAAGAACATTTAAGAATAACGTCAGCACACTTAGTGTCGCATTATTCAACTATCAAGATGTTGAATTTGATGCCTCGAAGTCAGCTCATAATTGACAACTTCTGTAGATCTTGACGCTTAAATATAAGACTGAAAATTGCAGATAGTACAGTTAGATGGAAAAAGGTGAATTAGGGCTTTACTAGACTTATACAAAAAGACTTTTGTTGGCTACACCAAAATCTCTAGTCCTTGAGAGGAAATGATGGAAAAAAGGGTTCGGAATATGAATGAAAATATTATTTGAACATCAAATTGGGTGAGTAGTTTTCATGTTCTCTCGAATATGTATGAAAATAATTGAAGAGATTTTCCATCCTTAAGGAGGGATAGTGCGTTAAATGGTCAATGGTCAGTTTACAAGAGCTGCATATGTCCAAATGTGCTTATTGTTGCACATTACAGGCAGAAGAACATTGCCAACAAAGACTAGGGAATCTGGAATAACCATTTCTGGATTATTAGCCAATGGATACTAAGGCAAAAATGGCCCTTGTAGTCTCCCGTTTCTTGTTTGGTAATATTTTTTTCTGTTTTTAATACTAAACTGTTGTGCGCTTGATGGGGCTCGAGAGCGAGCCCGAAAGCAGAACGGGACGAGTTTTCTCGTAAGCGATCGGTGAGCTTCCATCCACCAGATGCACATTTATAAAAAATATATTTTATCGCAAGAGATGACTTCTCGTGTCCCTTCTTTACTTTTACTCTGTTTTGTGTTCTCAGAAAAGCAGTCAACCAGTTAATTTTATTTTAAGCGTACCGAATAGAGTGAATTACGTTTAATGTATTCAGCATATGGTGAAAATGAGCAAAAGCCTTTCTCTTAAGAAACCTAACTATCAATGTACGAATGGAGAGAAAATACTGATGCCAATTTTTAAAGGTTATAGTTAATCGCATCTTTCATTCCAGTAACGGAATTGTCCCAAATAACTGACACTCTGGAGAGCGATGAGAAATGGGGCTAGGTCGACCTGGATTCCGCAGAGTCGAGGTCAAGCGTAGAATGGAAGACATGGAATGGGAGTGGGAAACTTCATTTCATAAATCAGAATTAGTGTTGGCGTTGCCTTTGCAAAGAAAGTCAAACTCCATTTGCTTTCCATTTCCGTCTTCCCGGACGTCGCCAGCAGGATGATGAAACATAAGTCACCCCCGCTCCTTCTCTGACTCCACCTAGGACGTCCCATGCGCATGTGATATTCCCATATTCGTTTTATGAGCTAACACCAAGTCTTATGATTAACGCACAATTGAGGACCACTGCTGAAAGCCTGCGCAAACAAGCAGCAGTTCTATCTACCTCCATTTTACTCTTAAACCTTTCTATATAATCAACTAGTTTATTCCTACTTCTCCGTATGTAAATTAGGTCTGATAGTGTAAACGAGAAGAAAATATTGTTATGAAGTATCTAAAAAGCAAACATCATACAGCCGCAGGATGCCAATTCGCTTTACCCCGTTGCAGTCAGTGGTTGCCTCGAATCATCCAGGTAGGCGTGAGGTAAAACGGTCCCCAGGGAAGATCCAGCCTATTATGGCCTATAACTGGGATTATAGAGAAGGCATATTCATTCGAAGACACAAAACGTTCATCAAAATTTGCCTTCCCGTAAACCCATCGGGAGTTCAGTTCATTTTTATTAAGGGATAGGTAGACGAGGCCTTTGAACTTCCTCTTGGTTACACACTGAACATTGTAAAAAGGGTTATATCCACATCACTGTACAGGACATCTGATGACACAATTATCAATAACATTATTAAAAACGCATCACAAATTTATCTACATAACATAGCTACTCTTCAGTTCACAGGTGATTTACACTTTTTCCTTACGCACTTTACTGTAGTTATTAAAGCATTAGCGGTTCCACTTGACGACAGCGCATGAGCTCATACTCTTAGCAACAGTAATGAGAGCATAATGCAACCGGAAATATGGTTTGCTCCAACCTAGGTTCTTTTTTCATCCAGCAAGCAGATTTTGGATTTAACTATTTGATCACCTCTTTATCTGTTGCAAGTAACATTAAAAAGGCGCCAAAAAATGCTTAGGCACACTGTGCAAAATATGAAAACGGTTGCAATCAGCCATGGACGATGGTACATATTAACTTGTGTTCGAGTGTTTTGGGAAATCATAACAGCCCAGTGAATACCTTGGTGTTTTTGTAAAAATTAGTGCTGACAGGAAATGTGTTTTGTTGTTGATATTTTATTTGTGGAACACATAGTAGATATACGTGGATACAATTGTGGGAAGCCATGCCAGTCCACTCTTACTCGATCCTATGGGTTGTTTAGTTTTAGCCTCAAAGATTGAAAGCAGTCAAATACGCATGTTCACAGCCGCACAAATTGCTTTACCTTCACTATCACACAAAGAGATGTATTATTTCAGTAGAAAGTGTGTGAAAAAGGCTATTTTCGGAATCATACTGGGGCGGGCTTCAATTTGTACAGTTTTTCCAATGCATAGGCTCACATGTTCTGTCCAAAGAGATGAAATACATCGTAGAACTTACTGGAAAGTATGAAAACACAACCGCATGACTATTCTTATAAATAAAATACACATCAAGCACACAAACTGGCTAAGAACCCAAGCGTCTGTGTGTTTATTTTTACTGCTACTTGACACAGAGTGTGGGACCAGGTGTATCACCTGGTCTCTCATTTTTATAAATATTCGTTTTGGCGTCTTTGTTCTCCAAGATTGCATGAGGCCTTTTATTGCACTAGTGGGAGAATTTAATAGGGATTTACTAACTTAGAATGTAAATTTTGGGCGGTCAACCCGGAATCTGAGAATCAAAATTTGAGGAAAACAACAAAATTAGAAATTGTCATACAAATTTCAAGGTATTTTCAAAGTAAACTTTTGCAATCTTGATTTGTTTTTCAATTTTTTACAGAAATTAATATGTTATTTTCGATTAAAGAAAGTGTGGGATATGGCTTTGCGTAGCCATTTTTACTTGTGCAAGTGGATTGGACTCAGATAACTCCCTTTGCTCTGGTACGAATTACTGTAAATTTTCCAAATGTTACCTGCCTTGTTTTAGGTTAAATTGATTTATAAACTGTGGATAGCTATTCAGCGAATGAAGCTGTCCATGGTTTTTTGTTATATAGTGCTAGAAAATGTCATTTCAATCTAATGGTTGCCACAAAATGGATATCTACGTATTCACAATTTTTTTTAAATTTGTAAAATTTTACTATGGTTTTCTAAGTATTTTTTTACGTTTAGAATGTTATAGTTCATCGTACTATTATCTTAGATATAGAATACGGTTACGATATTTACTTGCAGTATATGTTCCACAGAGGTTCCTCAACCAAAACCGACTAGAACCCGTAAATAGACAGCGAATAATGACGCTGTCATGGAACCCTTGAACATAACTCTGAACAAAGCCTCCATCTGCATATGCATATTTGATGCCCAGTGTCCGCTTATAAGCTTGAGAAAATCAATATAGGGAAAACATTATTGGCATTTTTCACACTTAATGACGCAAACATGGATTTTAAGTATATGTTGGTAAAGGAGCTACTGATTTAATGTCCGTTTCAATAATTAAAAAAAAACTGTAAATCATGTCCACCTTCTTTTATTGCCGATTCCGGCTCAAACAGAATTGGGTTCCTATGTGTTCATTATCGGTAGGCAGATTTCACCATAGATTAATTGCAACCAAAGAATATGCTGATTTTCATCAATGGTGAGGTTCATCCATGCACAGCAAGTGAAATACATCTTTAAAGAACTTAACGATTTTCTGGTGAAGAATTGTTTAGTCTCTACTTTATAATGTCATAGCTAGCCGGTTAGTCCATGAAACAGCATTAGGGAAGTTACAACCGAAAAGTACATAGCTCTTACTTTTGAATAGAGCTTGCTGACCCCTTGATGCTAGTTCCTTCTTGCATAAAGGTCATTTGTTTGGATGGAAAATGAGAATTGATGAAATTTTAACTCATGAAAGCCTGAATTCTAACTTCTGTTCTAGAAAGGTAAGAGAAAGCCCCAATACATGCGGCATTATTCATGAATGCGTATTTCTGAAATATTCTCAATGTAACACGCATTTATTATGATCTTTTAACTGCACCATAAAAATATTTTTCCAAGTAGATGCTTCAATTTACATCACTATCACCCAGCCATGACACTGCTTCGTTTTTTGAGGTGCGGATATTCTGTGATGATGCCTTAATTAATGAAGCAGCATTAAGCATTTTGTGGAGCATCCCACCGCATTTCATATGGAACATTGACTGCTAGGGAGTTAGTGAATAACAGCTTTTTAGTTTCTTTCATTATAAAATTTTGCATAATTTTCGTTTGACAAAAGGATATAAATGTTTTATTTTTATCTAATCCTTATTATAAGGGCTTTTTGACCTAAAACAAAACAAAAATTAACACTTTTGTCTTGTTGAAAAATCTAATTTGGAATATTGATACATGTTTATCTCTGTAAGTACTTACCTAAATGCTATCTGCTCTCTTAGCACTTGTAGAAGGTTATATTAAGGGTCAGACCAAAAACGAAAAAGATTAAATATTAAATCTTTCTCACTTTTTCCGTTAAATTTACTGATTTATCCTACAGGAGAAAAGCAGATATTTCTAGCAATACAATTTCACATCCAAAAGGAGGATGGCATGTTAGCAGAATTCCTACGTTAAAGTACTCTGAGAAAATTCTTTTAATTGCAGGAAAGCATGCACATAGTTTTAAGGTATCCTGAAGCGAAAATCTTATATAGACAAAAATATTTTGCCCTTGGGCAGTTTTCCTATTTTTCACATTTGTTTAGTGCACTTAAATTGCAAATTATGCCACATGTCCCGTAAGGCTTGTTTACTCCGCGTTTCCTGCTAACGAATACTCCTCTCGGCAGATCAAACGAAAAAGGTGTCTAGAAGAATTTGGTGAGCTCGTAACCAACCATCTACGTGTTTTCCATTCTCTGCCTGAATTTAATTCTTTATGTGGTTCATATGTAGAATTAACGTTAAGTCAAAGCTTGCTCAGAGAATATCTATAGCACACATAATCCAGAATATTTGTGAATCAATGGTATTCTTCAGGCTTTAGTTTAAAAGCACTACGGACAGTATTTCTTGATAAAAACGCAATTTTTATATGAAAAGGGTGCACTGGTAGTAAAAAAAATCTTTTAAAGTTATACATCATAGAAACTAAGTTGTTGAGCAATACGTTTAATAAAAATGGCTACCACAAAGGGGATTCCCAGGTGTTTTCGTAAACATTTCGTGACAGCATGGTCACAAGTAAAAATATAAATTAAAAATTTGAATTAGAAGATTTTTGCCTGCTACAGGCAGCACACGTAAAGCTTACTTCCATGTTTCCTTATTTTAAAGCTACTTTAGATTAAAGTATGATTTTAAATGGCTTGCGTTTATTCGCAATATTTAAAATAGCTCCGCGAAATGAACATTAAACGTTAGAATAAAGGCTTTGCTACAAAAGTCAAAATATTTTTTGAGATCACGTTATCCATAGCATTTTGCAGTAACAGAGGTTCAATTGCAGATATAAGTGTAATATTAATGATATAAACATATTGGAAAAAGAGGATTATTTCCTTAAATAAAAGATTATGACCTTCTAGTAACAATTTGAAAATTATAAATAAAACCATTATTATTTATGAAACTTCAGAAATCTACTAATTACAACACATTAGTTGCAACAATATAATTAACCCGTGTATAATGAGTATGAAGGAGATATTTTGCATGTCTTTAAGGAATGCAATAGTATCAGTTTTTGAGAAAATGAGAATTTATGTAAAGTCTTTAACGAAATTGGTTTATAATAAACTATTAAGCAAAATAAATTAAATCATTCAGAGCTTCGGAGGCAATAGCCATAGAACATGAATTACGTTAATTTCTTCTATCCGACATCGGTGGAGCCGACTGGTAACACACCGTGATCGCGACGGCGATGGAGGAAAGTCAGTTGTTCGAAGGTCGCCGCCTATCTATGTGTGACTTTTTCCGAACATCCTGTAGGAATTAGCGTTTGACGCACAAATGTATGTTGTAGATCAAAAATGGTATGCATTTTGAGCTGACCTAATGAAAATAGGAAGGGTTAATCGGCAAAATACGAATTGTACTCGTGAAGTTTCGAGTTGGTCACATTAACCCGTCATCATCGAAATAAAAAACCATGAATATCAATGCCTAATAAGTTAGTCTTAGAATTTTCAAACACACTTTTTCCGCAGTCTCAAATGTAAGCTACCACTTTCAGCTATAAGTATCATTCTTGTATATAGGTTGATATTTTTACACTATCCTGCTGCTTTTGCACGTGACACAAATTCACCAAGCTGAGGAAAACCAAACGTTTTCTTTAGCTTTATTATGAATAAAAGTACCAATTTTTATTAATACACTTCAGTTTTCCAGTTTACTTTACAGGCATCTAAATATACGTGACCATGTAAAGTCTCCTGAAAATATTCTAGTTTCAGTTTGCCTTTTTACATCACCTTTAAAGTTAAGAACCGTCCTTAGTAAGGGCAGTCAATCAGGATATGGTAATTAACATGTAAATTCCACTTCATATTAGCTTTGCTTGTCAGCTTACACAATCGAGGTCATAAATAGCTACAGTAACATTGCGGGGTGAAACATGATGCACACGGGCGTTGGTTTAACATGCGTACATTGTGTGTATTGTTAACGTTCTGTGTAACATAGCACTTATAACTGACTATCCGTCCTAGTTCTTAAAAATAGATGGACAAATATTTCATTTGGATTTCCTTAATAGAGAGATTAACCGAGCTTGCCCTCCTTTACTTAGCGTTGTCACTCTAAAGGACGTTGTTTCTTTATTTTAACTGCAAAGCAATTCAGTTGTCTGGTAGTATGTCCTGAGGACAAAACCTATTCTTGCATCTATTTTAACCCTCTTAATTTTTTTGCCTGCTTAGCGTAGGAGAAGGCTCATGGGGGATAGGATATAGCTGTTTTCATAAACGCAGCTGTTGGATTGGTGGATGGTATCATCGTTATCTCCAAGGGCTAATGGGACTGAGGTTATATGGAAAATCTGTATATTTTCTACTGAAACGTTTTAAATCAGTTTTTATTTATGTTTAAAATGCAATAAAAGTTTACTTTAAAGTGGCACTTTAGTTATCGAGATCACATCTGAAGCTATTTTTTTCTGTATATGACAGTCTTCTTATGTGATCAATATGGAAAATATTACAAGTAAAAGGTTGAGCCTTTGCTTTGTCGGTAAACAAGATTCACATGTCGTTACATCAAATCTAAGTGGAATTCCATCGAACTCGAAGCAATAATCAGGAATACGTTAAAAATCTTGAAAATGAAATCGTTAAGACTGTTTACGAAATAATCAAGAAGCAGAAAATACTACTATGTCCTGCCCGCATGTTTCCGAGTAAGTTTTTTTAACTTGCAGGCAGATTACTCATTTTGAATACAATGCATTTGGAAGCTGAATCTTAAGGAATGAATTTTGGAGAAAATAGAATATTTTGCATATGCTTCGACTTTACAAATGCAACTGACGATTGGGTTTTTTTGGTGTCCTTTTCCACGAACCAGGTCAGTTATTTGGGGAGTGCAAGCAAGTCTATCACTACGGACTACAACATTACTTCCGCAGTTACTATAACATCATGGACTGGGCATCCGTCTCACTCTATCTCGGCGCCTACGCTTTGCGCATCCTCGTCGACATTAAGGTCTGCGCTACAGAGACAGTTTTTCACCAACGCCTTCTCTATGCCCAGTCACTTCTTCAGAACGCCAGTGACATCCTCACCAACATCGATGCCTCCTCCTTTGAACTTACTCAGGGCACTCACCAGCAAATTAATTACGTGGGTTATCGCAATGCCATGCTCAGAGAAGACTCAGCATACTGGCTAAGAGGCTGTGAGTATCTTATATTCTTTCCTGATTTACCATTCGAATTGTAGAAACTATGTTTGGTTGCATTCTTCCAGCTCATTCAAAGCTTTCCAATCGCTGTTTGAATTTTAGACTGTGTCAACAGAAGACCAAGCTAAGCAATCACATTTGCTGTTTTTTCAAGCGGGGAAACCCACAGCACGCCTAGGTCTTCCAGAATGAGTCCTCTTAAACAAATTTTGAAATAGGAAAACTCAGAGTATTTTGTCAATAAGCAATTGAGATGGTAGCGTTCCACAGATTTAAAATACTAAAGTTTGAGTTTAGTAATTGGTTAATGATTTCGTTTCCCTTGTCGTTGAGTTTTAAAAGTGCTTCGTGTATGAAATGTCAGCAAAAATGCTTCGGAAAAATTTTAATGATTTAAGTTAAATGAAGACCGAATCTTTACTTTCAATTGCTTGAGCCAATCTAATATCGCGATTATAGTTGCAAAAACGTGTTCTGCTAAAGCAAAAGATGGAAAAAGAATAACAATTTTGAGAATTACTGCGAAACAACTGGGAGAGTCCACTTAAGCTGACAACACTCCACAAGGCACTTTTACGGCAAATCGAGCATATGCAAAGCTGGGCAAAAATAAACAAAGGATACCGTTGCTCTGGTGAACTCTCGGTCAGAAAATAGGTCCAAAAACTTAAGATATCGAATTAACATATTGTCTCCGTTAGTGGCTAGAGCTGTATCCTGTCATTTATGGTCAAGTCAAATGTTAAAGGACCTAGCTAATTACCGTCATCCGAGTATATCTTCGACAAATGTACATTTGCCGATGGAATAATTTTGCTAAGGGACACTTAAGTTTTTTTCTTTCCTCTGTTCAGTTTTATTGGGCTCCATGTTTTTATTTTTAGGTGCAAATACCAGTTTTTAAACCTACTCCAGCATGGAGTTGTCTTGCAGCACATTTTCTGGATAAACCTCACAACCGCTGCTTGAAAAATGTTTTCTTTCTTTGGTATCCAACTGTTTGCAATTTTTGAACACCTTACGAAACCCTCAAACACAAGTGGACAGGATTAAAATTACAATACAAAAATTCACAATACAAACAATGAATCCCTTAATTACTCAACAACCAAATACATATAAAAAAGATAGATTGACCGATTCATACATTTGTTAGGTAGATACATTAAAAGCCGAAGACCATAAAAATAAAGTTGGCATTCATTACAAGTATGAAAAAGTTAAAAATAAAGCGAACATCGTAATTAGCAGACACCAGTTGTTAAAGCTGATAGGGAACGTTAAGTGGTTGAAGTACTAGCCGTTTAAACCACGACGCAGGGTCACAAATACTGGATCCGATTTCTAAATCTGCATCCAAAAACGTTCTTTTAAGTTGACGGGCCTTGTGCACCATCGTCCATCTCGGCCAACTGACAGTGTCTAATTCTGATTTGCCTTAAAGCTATTTAAAAGAAATTCCATTACGAGAAAGGTGTAGACACTACGTCAAAATGCATCTGGCATACACTGAGTCTTTGTGAGCTTTTAAATCAGTGTGTGAGATACTTACTTTTCGATCCTTTTTTTCCCATAAACAGTAATGTGTGCCAATAATGCCCTCAGTGTTTGAAACCCCAATCTGCACTACGATTGACTCAAAATATCAGTCTAGATGTATCTATTAAAACCTTATATTAGCTTCACGTGTGTTTTTAATGAGTTTTGGGCGGGATTTATAATTTGGCACCTTTTAAATTAACAGGAAGCATACTGAGGATTACAGCTAGATAAACTATGCGCTGCCTGTTAAAACTCTATGCATTGCCACTACAAGCGAAATGCGAATCACAGGAAGTAATTGAGTGCAGTATCATATTGACGGTATCCTATAAATACTGCAACTCCCTGTGTATGAATTACCCGTATCTGATACTTTCTCTGATGATGAGTTCGAGTCGGAATCCGAAACGACAGGCGAATAAAGCTCTTGTCCCAGCGATCGCTTCACTTCTTTTCAACGGCGTGTATTCTATGCAAATATCCGTGGAGGAGGTTGGCCTAATGGTAACAGACGTGCCTTAACGACATCTCACTAGGTTTATCCCTAGCCACCTTACCGAATTTCTCTTAAATGAACACAAAGGTGTGCAGAAATACCTATTTTACATTCCTCCAGAGGTACTGAGTCCAGGGATAAACGGCTGTAAAAAGGCGCTGCAAGGATTGTCCGTGAACATGGCCTTCATTTGTTTTTTTTTGCACTCGTTAGGGATGCATAATTGCAGCTGATGAACCGAAAGCATTGATTAATAGACAACCAATCGCAGTTTTTTTTTTCAACTTCTTTCGTATGTTTTTGTGATCAGCCATATAATACAATACAGTTGTGCTTCTCATCCATTGCCGGAAGTTTGTTTACACTGTTATGCTAGTTCCAGGATTGGCAAATGTTTTCTTCTGCGTAATTTCAATGTTTTACATTTTTGTTGAATTTTATTTTGCCAAAGGCCATAGCAAATAACTGAAGCGTTGAATCAACTTATTATCCGAAAAGCATTGTCAATATTCAACGTTTGACTTGAGAGTCAATAAAGACATGCAGAATTAGTCACAGAGACGTAAACTCGTAAAAGTTAATTGTAATGTCTGTAATGGTAAGATGTTTGTAGAGATTGAATCCAAGTAAGTGCTGTGTGCTCAAAAAAGCCCTTTAGCACAATTAAACCCAGCATCGAAGTATTTTGACGTTAGACGTTATGGGAAGGATGCCTTTTATGGCCACTAAACAGAAAATGGGAAAAGGAACTGCCCGACAATGCATTCAGCTTTGCGCTTAATTCCAAAGATATGATGTGTAGATTGAAGGAGAGAGTAAGGGTTAAATTTAGGGACATGTTTAATTTTGAGGTTACTGTCAATGTTAGGGTTAGGGTCATTATTAGCCTAAGGGTTAAGGTTATTATCGTGTTAACTCTAGGGTCAAGATTAAGGGAAAAGCTAGGATAAATGTGCAGGTTTATTTTCATTATAGGGTTATTATTAACGGTAAGACCCGTGTTTATTTGATATCAGTAATATTTTGGTTTTTTGTCAACTAAGTAATGGTTTCATGGTCGTATTTTTTTATTTTGATCTTCTGCTTCGTCGTTTACCAAGAAAATATGTTTTGAGATTTACTTGTTGCTTCACTATCTCCGAAATCAATCTTTATATTTCATTAGGTGATTTAAGGACAAATTGGTTATCAATATGAAAGTCTATCTGGCGTTTAACAGGTACTTTCCTTTATTTCTGAAATCGGAATATATCTTTATCCTTAAGTTGTCATGCCAAAATAACTGCGAAACAAAACATTTGCTAGTTTAACATATCAAGCAGCTTTATTCACCTTCTCGGTCATAAGTACTCACACCCTATTTAATTATTCGGTCAATCAATGACAAAATATCCTGCCACGTTTAGTTTTTGGCCTGAGTATTTCATGGACCTTCGTAGACTTTCAGGATAGCGAGTTTAAGTAATTTAACTGCGACATCGTGCCTGTATGAGCCGTATTAAAAATTCTGTTTAGGCCCTTTATAATGCTATTTAAATTTATTCTCCGAGTTTATGGGTTGTATACCGACTTTTATTCAGGTGTAATTCAGGCAGCAAAACCACCGAACGATGATTGCAAGTTTTAAACGACAAGTTTTTTAAAGGAAATATTATTAAATTTCATCGTTATGTTCCACTCAATATAACCAGATCTTACCTCAGACATGACAGCAGGTTATCTTTCTCTTGGAAATCTTTTCAGCTTTATGTGCATACGATCCTAGTAACAAAATGAAGGCTGATAAACTAAACGTTTCTTTACTCAATTTCTACAAAAGCAAGCACTTGACAGTAGCTCCTATAATGGGTTAAGATATAAACTTTGCAGATATTCTTCTGGATAGATATCATTCAACTAATGCAGTCAGATGTAATAAACGGAAAAAATACGCATCAATTTATTCGTGATTTCTGTATGGTGTAAAGTAAAAGGTGGCTGCTAGGCTACCAAGTACAAAGACATCCTTCCCAAATGCGTAAGGTATTTCGTGGCCGACCATAGGCCTACAAAACGCTCAGGAGAACCTTCAATTTGTCATACCATCAAATGTTTCCCACTTACCTTGATTTCATCAGTGGACATTTACTTAAATCGCTTATAACGTCTGAAAGTCAGAGTAAAATGTCAGCATATTGTCCTCTTTCGATTTCTCTTCTGAGTGTTAGGCAAAGTTTCTGACCTTTTAATATTTAAGGGGAGAGTTTGTCTTTTTTGACTTGGCGCGAACACAGCGTTGAGAAAAGTATCTTTTAGTTAAGCCGGAAGGAGTATGGACAAAGTCATTGAAGATTTGCTCTCATTTGTGTATCTTTGATCGTTGTCATTCCCGACAACCAACCCCAGATTTTAAAGGATCTGGAATTCAAACAAGGGTTCTTTCGTCATTGAGCGTTTTTAAGTTCAGCGATCAACCATTGAGCCATTTATGGTGGAAGTGTGCTCCTAGATCCCCTTACGGAACCCACCGAGAAAATCATATTCAGTTACTTTACATTGGCCAACGTATTTCTTTCAATTGCTATCATTCCCGGCCAGAACTGATATAAAAAGGAACCAGTAACTCAATTGTGCAACGGTAAACTTCTTAACACTCAGTGATCAAAAAATGCAGGTTTGATTTTCAGGTCCTCCAAAACCTGGGGTTGGGTAGGGCTGGCTGATAATGGCTAATAAACCAGAACTGGTCATCCCAGTTTTGCCATTCTCAACAGTCGTATCTGCAAGACCGCTAGCTGCTATGTGATTGCCTTCAAAAAACTCTAGAGTGACCTCTTTACCCCACTGATTCGTGCGTGTCTCGTACTCTGATCCGTGAATGCAGTTTCCATGACAGTCAATTCTTATTTTAGATGATTATTATAAGAAAGCACAGATTTCCCCATCCGGTCCTCTTTTTGTTTCAATTTTTCTCGAATAAATTTGCGAAAACTGGCTTTAAATAACTTTCACTTCTCAATTTTAATCTGATTCCATATTGTAAGCTCTTCCACTTTCATTTCATCAAAGCTGATTTGTAGACTCTCTGTCTTAAAGACAGACATTTCCCAAACACATTACTAACATTTGCAAACGGAGGTATTCAACATGAGGTATACACGAGGTCTGTCCACCTAAAATAGTACCAGCATCAAATAGTCCCAATTTCGGGATTCTTTAACCGAGATGCTCTTATTCAGCTGCATAGGTTCCGCAGTCCTTTGGTTTATGCATAACCCAGCCCTGGATAAAATCACAGTTTTAAGATCGCTCTTCGCTTAGCTTTTGTCTGTTATGTTAAGTTTGGTTTGTTTTATCTGAAAATCCCTATTGAACATATTTATTTGTTTTGAAAATACCAGCAAACTTTTCTCGGTCACTGCCTTCTCAACAACTGAGATCATTGCATATATTGAAGATTTCAGCTCTTCGCCTTTTTAAACAGCGACGCTGAATGCGCTGATAATTACACATTTTCGTTCATTTCCCAACGTTTAACTAAATTTCCGTCCACTTGGTATTAATACCGTTTATCTCACCACATCCCATTAATATGTATGGAGGTGGTGATTCTTCGGCTTAAAGGGCTCAGGGTTTACCATTCAGCATTGCGGTTTTTCCAAAAATTCGCATATTACAAACACAATTGGCTGTCAACTTTAAATAATCACTCCTCCGCTGACAAAGGACAAAGCTAGAGAATTCAACCCTATATTTCCTGATTTTTGCGTCACAGGAAATCTGCCACTGTGATGCACCAGGTTGACACTATATTGAGCTTCGTCGGAAACCTGCAGGATGATGACGGTGCTCACTGATTCAACTCATCGAAGTAGACGTGGCGTTCTTACTGTGTTGACGTTGATTACACTTCGCCATTATATATTCTGGTCACTTGGAAATTAGCCAAATAGAGCGATAGGAACTCGATTGAGAAACCTTCATGTTTCAGGTTGTTCCTCTGTTCGTTTTTTAACATAGCCAGGTTACTGTAAAGCAAGACGGTAGTAATCGTAAATGCGCTCTTAGGGAGAAACTAGGAGGAGATGACTCTAAGTCTCTATTTTTTTCACGCAAAACTCTAAATGTAGCCTAACACGCTTGGTTTTGACTTAACATTATTGCATGCGACTCCTGGCCACAATATTTAGCCGTCACAAAGCATTCGACAAATCGTTTTTGGTTTTGCGTTTACGAGCCGAGTATTGATGTATCTGTGAAAATTCTGGCCTTTTTAATCGGAAAAAAACTTACATGTCCAATAAAACAGCTTCCAATCCCTATGTTAAAGTGACATCGTATTATGTTTAAGAAGTCAGGTTTCGACGCATTGGAGACAAGACAAAAAGGATCGTAATGGTCAGAGATAGTAATGAATTACACCCATGATAAAAGCCTGGCAAACGGACATCTGACAAGTCGACTAACGTTCATTTACGAAATTCTTAGATAAGAAATAAATTTGAAAAAAAACATCAGTACACAATAAAGTCAGTCTGAATTCCTAATTATCATAGCTTAGCAGACACGAGCTAAACAACTGAGGCAATTGGGATGAGTTCATCTGTTCTAGGGTGTGTTCTACACATAGCGTTATATGGTAGTTAGAAGACCCATTGTCGTTTGCTCCGTCAATCCGTCCTTTTATCAACTTTCAATGTGGACCCTCATCGGGGTCATTTATAGTATTCTTTGCTGACGGCAGAAAGAGGGTGTCAAACTGCTTCCCTACGCTGCCGGTGGAAATACTGATAAGGTACGATCCCCTTCCCGGTTTTGTGGGTTTTTTCATCTAACATGTATGCTACGGATGGAAACACTTGATGTCACTATTTTGGCTTCCCCTTATCTGTTAGTTTCGCTTCTTCTAAGACTTTGGGAGCCAGTTTTCTGATCTGATAGTATGATTGGGTTTGCACTTCTAAAATTTAAGAGGAAGAAGGTACAAAGGCTATATGTCGATTGACAGAGCATGAAATTTACAAAGCTGTACGCAGTGAAGCAGAAATAGTTCGTTAGATGGATTTTATAGAGTAATTAAGGGCGGAGGGCGTCCCTAAAATAAATAGCTTAACTCTTTGTTTAGATTTTCAAAAACGTCAGGAAATGGTAGCAGTTTCCTCAACTAAAATGAAATATCACCACTGGTGACACTATAGCTCGAATTTCAGATTTTTCAGCTGTTCTCAGTCACTCATGCCACAAATGCATTTGCTAACGCATTTGAACATTGTTTCACGTTTCATTAACTGAAAAGACGTTTTATCCAGAAATGTATCCCTTAAGGCAAAAATATACAAGAATACGAACTCTACATAATGCATGTGACCGTGCAGGTATTTAGTTGGGGTAAGAGATAAGGTTAAATAAGGGAATACAGCTAGGGTTCATATGGGTTTAGAACTGTGGCTAAGGTAGAGCTAGTGTTAGGGTCAACTGTAGGGCTACGGATTCATCGACGGTTAGGACGTTTTGGGATAAGGTTAAGGAATGGTCATGGTAACTTTGAAGTTTACGTTTTGTGTCAGGACTGAGGCAAGAACATGAATACACTACCTGGAATTTTTAAAAAGGTGGCATATAGCAGTAGGTGGCTTCTAGGTCTTTAACTTACATTTTAAACTTCGTACTCACGCTTTATCATTCGAAGTCAGATACGTGGAATATCATTAGAATTTTACCGATTTTACCTTGACTAAGAACACATTTAAAGTTTGTTTTTTTGTCTTGGATTTCCTGGTGAAGACTTTTCGAAGGCAGTTATATTACTGCTTACAGTCGACATTCGCTTAGGGTATCATTGAAGATTAAGGAGGGCAGAATGACCCTTTCAGCTTATTTTCCATCTTCAGCTGTCTGTACGCCCGGCCATTTGCACGAGACCTAAATAAAATATGCCGGGACAAAACTGTCATGATACTTTTTTATAAGCCATGTGTTATTTTTACGTTAATTTTGGGTGACCGGGGTCTGCGCGTCCTTAAATTTAATTTGTTTGCAGTTCCAAAACGGTAGCATTAATTATACAAGACGTTTACCGATGGAAACCTTTCTTCTACTGTTGGATGGTGTTTCCATCATGCTAACAGAAACAGAAGCTAAAATAGCAGCCACCACCGAGATTAATGACTAATGCTTTGGCATTGAAAGACAAAGAACAAAGCAAATTATTCAATGGTATTAAAGTATAACTACTTGTTAAAAACTACGAACATCTCTTGTTTAATTTCACTGCGAAAACAGAATGGTTTATTGTGCCAAATCGAGTAAATAACAGATTACTCACTAAAAAATCAGGTTTGTTCAAGTCAAATAACATCATAAAAATTAACTTAATAATTTATATTTATGACAACAAACTCCCTCTTGATAGTTACTACGACTTTGCTCAGAATAAGAGCTAAATCATTTGTAATATTAACTCCTGGGACCTGCACCTGTCCGTGGTCTGCTCTCAGAAGAGATCAGTACAGTGAGAATCCTAAAGAACAAGGGCTAGGAGCGTCACCTGATGGTTTACATTGATCTATGGATTACTAATGTTTTCCGCGGTTGTCATTTGTTTTCTTGAAAATTGGTTCTTCACCGTTCCGTTGGACTCTTAACACGCGCTGATGTCCTTTAAACCAGCAGCACTTGAGCAGACATTTTTCAATATTGTTTTCATGGACAAAAGGCTATCTTAATGCAACAAACACGAAACATTTCACATTTTTAATTTATTTAGAAATTAATTTGTAACTTGGAGCAAAGCAGTTTCAGTTCCTGCGCATGAGCCTGCTGGCTTTTGAGTAAGAATTCTATTGGTTACGTGGATAAATCGAACGCTGGTAAAATACATAATTTAAATTCAACACTGAATTTTAGATGTCTGTTTGCTTGCCATCGAATGCTCCAAAACAAATGAATAAGAACCTGTATTTCTTATGTTTTTAAAAGAGCATTGCATTGTCTTAGGAGATACATTTTAAGGGAGTTCATGCGTCCGTTACGTTGGGTTAGAATTTTTGAGACGCTCATTTTATCTTTCTTGCTCGCAACTCATACAGCTTAAGCTCAATCGAGTGCAGTGTTATATGAGTCTCTGGAGAATGATGCGGATTTACTCCTCATAAAAGTCTGGTATATTTATTATGTGTCCTAATAACCTGTGTAAAAACAGTTGCCTTTTAAAATACATAAGAAGGAACTAATAGTTTGGAATTCAAATAATCTCTTCAAGTTCATTTATTTTAGAAGACACTATTTTTTATGCCACATGCTTTATTAAGTTTCAGTGCATACATTTATTTAAAAAATCTATCAGTATTCTGGCAGTAAAAACCAGTGGACAAGAAACCTGGACTATGTGATCAATCATTGTTACTTACTGTCACTTGAATATTCAACTAAAAATTGGTTACACGAGATACCATTCCTCTACGATACGTTACTTAAGTGTCCAACTCTGCATCCTCTTTAATTTGTGCTGCGAATTCGTCCCATTAATCTTTTCCAGTTAGGATTCATCGATATATTTTAATAAATAAGTAGTGCTCTCAGAGCATTATGGGAATCTTTTACAAAGTTATAAGAAGGTAGAAAATGCTATAAGCTTTCCATTTCAAATTAATGTTTCGCCCAGGCTCCCACTGGCGACTTTAGACTAATTAGGAAAGGATATTCGAAATCATTTGCATCTCTAATATGCCAACAGAAGAAATGAAAGATATAGGAAATACTGACCAAGGACCTGCTCCTGAAACAAATCGGGATAAGACAGTAGAAGTACGAAATCACCTAAACTAGGCGTTCGATAATTGCCTTATTTCGACAAACAGGCATTAAAAGAGCAAAGGTCTTATGAAATTTTCTGAGCTTTTATTGCTGCTAGAACTGTAGCATTGATGATTCTTTAAACAAGAGCTAAGCCCTACTGGGGATAAAACATTCCTTCGCAAAGTTTCAAAGCCAACGGACACTCTTTGCTCGCTACTCTTCCACGTAGGTCATCTCTGTCATTTTTTATATGTTTAGCAAAATCACTTTGATAAGCCTTCCCACTGTAGAACGAAACTGATATATCTAAATTAATATTTAATGGTCTCAGAGCATTGTGTGCCTTTTGCAAAATTCTAATAAGAAACTCAAAATCACCCCGAACCCTCCGTTCCAAAATGCTGATTCACCCAGGCTTCCTCTGGCGTCTTTAGGATAATGAGAAAAACAGATTCGGATAAAAATTGTATTAATTTTATTCTGAAAGAAGGGTTTAAATATATAGAAAATAATGACCAAAGACCTGCTCGGGATTAAATAATATAGGTGGTAGGGATAAGAAATCACTTAGAATGAGCATTTGAAAATTGCCTTATTTTATAAGACGGGCCTTAAAAGGGCATCGTTCTTGTCAAATTTTGTGCTTTTCTGTGCTGTCACTGCT
Source organism: Schistocephalus solidus (assembly GCA_017591395.1). Classification (NCBI taxonomy): domain Eukaryota; kingdom Metazoa; phylum Platyhelminthes; class Cestoda; order Diphyllobothriidea; family Diphyllobothriidae; genus Schistocephalus; species Schistocephalus solidus. Next base: position 92,452 of record WEDG01000783.1, on the reverse strand, counting down.
ACGGAATTGATTAATATTTTTAAAGAAGAACTTGCTCTTATTGAGAATAAATAAGATTAACACTCAACGTTTCATCCCCAATGGATACCATTTGCTCGCTACTCTTCCACGTAGGTCGTCATCCATGTGTCGCAGGCACCGTGTGTTACTCTATGCCTGGTGAAGCGCGTGTTACGAAAATGTTGCAAACCTTTACTTTGTTGCATTAAACCTGCGGCCTCCCACATTGCCACGGTGTGAACCAAGTAGACATTGTCAATACGTGAGGGCGGCGGCATGCCATTGCGACCACATGGCATTTGTATGCCAGATGCGTGTGTCAGTTTCTGAGTCCTCGTTAAACTTCACCCTATCTATAAAATTTTGTCATCAGCTCCGGTTTTTCGTCCATTGGCCTTAGACACCTGTAGATTTTGGAGTTAATTAATGTTATTTTCCCTCGTTTGTTCCATATACAACTTTTCCGACTGACGATTAAATGAAGTAATAGTTGATTATTCCACATAAAAAATCATTGTAGTCTATTAACATGGTAAGAGGTTTTCTTATACGTCAGGTTCCCTACAACGGATTTTGATCGGATACAGATCATACCGTTAGGTTTTGAAACCACAAGAGACGAATATAAACGAGGGGTTCTTGGCCAAAGTTCGATTATGGCTGTTTCACCTTTATCTCATTAGAAAACAAATATAAAGATTGCGTTTACCTTTTCATTGATTTAGATTCTGTTTCCTTAAATTAAGCGGACAATCTTTTTATTGTGTAAGTTAGTACTAAATAAATAACCTTCCATTTAAGCTTTGTTTTGACAGGAAGAAGGCATTTCAGTTGGGAGAAAGTTCGGTTATTCGGAAGAATGTCAAAATTAAATCCAAATATCCATTTTTCATGGCCGCTTGTGAGTTCAATAGCAAATTTACACATCCTCCTAAGTTCCAATGGGGTCACCTTTTGAGTAATATTCTATACATAAACATGCACCAGTTAAAAGTCTGAGAAATATAGCATGTGAGCATCGAGATGATGATCGTATTTTTCTGAGCTATTGGAATTCTTAGCGTATCCCATCTTCAGAAAGTACGGTAGGATAAGAACAAATAAGCAGTTTTTTTATTCTGACTGATAGTGGCGGATGTTGCGTTCCCCTGGCTAAGGCTAGAATCACGCTGCCTGACCGGCTGTTTACTCACGGTGCAGTGACTTTAAGGTAGTTGCTGGTAGTTGAGAACCATTAACTGCAAAATCTGCGGCAATAGGTGTTGTCACCACAGATGCATTTGTCGTACACATTTACTTCCCCCACGGGATATGTTTGTCTCTCCCTGCAATAGAAACCTAATACTTGACTAGTTGCATATATTCGTGAACATGTCACGTGCGGTCTGCTTCAAATAGGCTATAGCTGGTGGACATCTCTTGCATCAGAGGCAACAACGTATGAGCACCTAAAAATTGTGTAAAAAAGCATAATACTGAAGCGAGTGCAAAGACCTCAGCCGAGAAATTGACGTACATTCCGAATTAACAGTGATTTTCTGCTGCGTTTTCACAAATAAATAATGAGGGTGTTAATCAATGAGCTTGACCTGCACTGGCGTGACGAGTGAGTCGTCACGTAAAAGGAGAGGACATAGTGTTTGAAATTTGCATTCTGAGCCTATTGTTGAGAGCCTCAGTCGAAAATTTCCTTCAGACAACAACGAGACAGGAAGTGAAACATGGAACTGTGGAGCGGAAGCTAGTCAATTTGTATTCAGTGATATCAAAAAAGCTACTATTTTATGGGTTATCTTCCAAGCAGTTAAGCCTGCAAGGACTGAGACTGATGAGCCATAAATGCAACTTTAACATGGTGGATGTCAAAAAGAACGATTTAGTTAATGACCTTGAGGCGATTTGAGTAAGAAAAAAAGTAACAGACGATGATAAGCACACTATGCGCCATAAAATTCATCTCCTCCCTGCCGGTAAGGAGCCATTCGCCGAAATTGAAAATAACCAAGAATTTAACAGGGTTGCCAGCTGATCAAGGGAGATTAGCCGTTACAATGAACCGTATCACACACAACAAGAATACAGAAACTCTTCTCGCCACAGTTACCTAACTAGACTGCTAAAACCATACAGGGCACTAGTAGCTTGGTGGACAAATGGTGACCAAACAAGCTGACTGGCATCATCATTCAGGCTCCATGATACACCAAAACTGTTTGGTCCAATATTCCCGTTTGACTAATCATTGTTTTTAAAGACAATTCACTTCAAGAATGTGCAAGAACCTCTGTATACTTCTCCCCTTCCCCTCATGTCTCGTCGATATCAAGGGAAACCTGCCGAACCTGACCAAAATGTGTTCCGCTATGAAGATGGATCCCGCTGGGCGTTAAATGCGGTGTTCTACGGAAATGGCTTGGAGATAAAACACAACGAAATGTGAGGAAAACTAATGAACGAAACCCCAATGAGACCCCTTTGACATTCTGTTATGGAATTGGCTCACCTTCCGTGAAGCAGTATCCGAGCTAGTCAAGGCGACGTCAATGAACCTTTGATATTTTGTATTTTTACAGAAGTTTTTCCTTCAAGTGCTGGAAAATGCCGTTTTAGGGCACTGCTAACATGCTTTTCAGCACTGGTTCTTCGATAACACGTTAGTTATCATCGAGATGATGGACCATTAAGCTTCCATGGATTGTCCACCAACCCCCCGTTAATTTAATTTTAAAAAGAAAAAGTAGGTAAAAGGCTGTCTTTCCTTGATATACTCGTCTTGCGCGTATCCAATTGTGAGTTTCTTACCACCGTGCACCTTAATCAAATTAACAGATCTCAGACCTTCATGTAGCATAGTGGCCACCTAGCGGCGCATAAGCATAGTTGTATTGAAGCGCTATTTCAGTCGTTAAAAAAGCACTGTAAGATAAACGAGGGCTGAAAGCCCATAATCTGCGGGACCAAATAGCATAGAACAGCTTTTCAGATGCTTTCAGCTGCAGTTGTCGGAATGTGCACCCATGGAGGACAAACGGCATGGAGCCACCACTGTTTTGACCTTTTCTACCATAACTAAGGAATGTACCAGAGATGAAAGCACGCATGGCACAGATTTTGGCGTGGCTGTCGCTTCTCATCCACCAGCTACCTGAGGGACATAAATGAACAGTTTGATGTAATTTATCAGATTCCATGTCCGAAATGCCTCCTGCGGACCACTCATTGGATCAGCCCGCGAGTACGTGAGAATAGAAGGACCTTGTTACCTGCACGCTGGAGGTGCCGTTGAACTTGACTTCGCCGGGACACAGATAACGGTGGGTAATTAAGAAGTATGAGAGCCGTGGGAGCCTCCCTGCCCGAAAGGTAACTTCACAAGCGGCCACCGATATGTCCCCTGTTGTTGTCCGTCAGGCGCGCCACGCCAGTACCACTCAAGGACTGACATAATCACCGCATGGCACGTCACCCGTTGACAAGTTGGCCAGAGAACACACCTCTCCCCTCCACCGTGTAGGTAGACTAGCAAACTTTTCGTGTTACTTACCTCACATACCCTCTGATGATGAGATCATCTGCAGATATAAAATGGGCATTAAGTGACCTACGGGTAGCAGAGACCGTGATTCGGCGGACCCACGTCACAAAACTGCTCTTAATCTCAAACTTTTTGAAAAAAACGGTCCTTACCGTAGCAAAAAATGTTTGACAGGACACGTTACGGCTAACTAGTTAAATTAACTAATTTTGAGCGTCTTTTCAAGAAAATACTGGATCTTATATTTAAGTCTCAAAATAAGTGGAAATTCGCTATATTATTAAAGTAACATTTTATTCCATAACGCTGACTATTTAAAGCGTTTCAACTCATTTGCTACTAGCCAAGGTTAGCGTGATAGATATAACTTGTTAAGCCATATTGCAGCCTCACTGTAATTTCAATATAGATTTTTATTTGTGGTACAATATATCATGTACTCTCATTACATTTTGTGAAGTCAAGTGAATATAAATCAGGAAATTTGTCTATCAAAATGCCAGCTCTTAAATACTCATGGTCATTAACCCAAAAGTTCCATCCTATTTCACCGCATACATAACAGTTTAGTTGATTTTGAGCACTTATTTCTCACAGGAGATGTCAAGAGTGACCTGCCACATCTTTTCATGAGTGTTTTCATCCCTTATTGAACCACTATTTCTTTCCGTTTTTAACAAACTTTAGCCCTTATTTTCACCTTATCCAATTTTTTTCAACTATTCCTTTTGTGATCAGTTATGATAACACTATCATCTGAACCACAAGGCATAACAGATTTTATGTCTGACTCTCGTGAGTCCTGGTTCCACGTTTGTGCTAAGGCGCAATCTCACCTTCATCGTTCCATTACACCCTACATATTTGGCAAGACATGCAATCACGTTCCTTACATCCTTGAACACCGTTCGTGCCTGCAACGTTTATCTACTCTGCAGACAGCAGCAGATTTTCCTACTCTTAGAGATGTGTTTATGCTATCAACTAGAGAGAGCCACCACGTGAAGCATCTGCGCTCCACATCTAGAAGTTTTGAAAAACCACGACACAAACTACGAGGGGAGGTTTGCTTGACACAGATTGGTAAACTGCATAAGCCCATGTGCGTTCCTTCCGTGATTCTTAATATAGACCAATGTCTGATCCTACCTTGCAAAATAGCAACATTTTAGCCTTTTCAATTGCGTGTTTTTGATGCCACGAAAATGTGTGCGAACGTAAGCGTAGGTCTCAGATCAAAGAAATAAATTTCAAGCTTCGTACATTTTTCAGGCTACGACAGAAGTGCAATAAACGTCGGGGAGGTACTAAGCGAGAACGATAAATTCATGTAATTCAAGGCGTTCAACTTCCCCCTCTTGAGTCAAGGAGACCGGTGAAGAGAAATCGAGTAGAGGAAGTACTCGCATGTTGTTAACATTTTACTAGCTTTCATTCGAAAAGGGTTTGGAGATTTGTATCTTCAGCAGCAAGAACTTGCTACAATAATAGTTAAATATGGAATGTGTAGTAGGTAGGATGAGCCATGCAAATATTTAATCAAATTCACTTTTAAATGCGCATTGAAACGTGTTAAAATCAAGCGTTTCCAAACTTCATTACATGCGCTTTGATGTTTTGGATGTTTTAGGTGCCGTTCTCGTGTTCTTTCACGAGGATAGTATGAATTATTCACTAACATATAAATCGCAAAAACACTGGGGACGTTGGAGCTAAAAATGCACTTTATATCCGCAGCGGGACTTTGGTTCAACTAGCGCACCATTTCTTGAGAATTTTGACTAAGAACTTTACTACGCGCTAAATTACTGTTTTTGGGTAGTCCCTTGGACTACCGCTCAAATGTAAGCTTTCTCCGAGTTTCAGTTGCCATAATCTCATAGTTTTGTTTAATTGCTAGTTGCTTCATGCATAACTTATCATGGATTTGAACGCCGTTTTTATACCTTGGCTGGAATAATAGAGATCCCAATTTAAATTTAGAAAAGAAGTTTTTGTGGAGTATTCCAGAGCGCTACAATCTCTATCACATCGAACAGAACAGTTTGGAGAAGGCTGAAACAGACGATCGAATCTGCACTTTAAAAAGAAGGCTTAATAAGAATTTGCAAGCTCTAAAAGAGTTTTCGTTCATGTTCGTCATAAGGAATTTGGCTTCAAATTCAAGTTATAAGAACACATTTGTGCTAACAAAGCAACTATGTCCACTGTGTCATTAAAAGCTACTTATTGAAAAATCGGGTAACGGGAGAAACAGTTTTTAGTTTCTGAACATTAAAAAGTATAAATTAAGTACCTATAAGTACCATCAGAGTGCATATTTGTGCGAAGACGTTATTCAACAATAAATTCAGCAGTCCATTACTGTCCAAGAACTCATGTTTTTAAAAAAACTCTGGTAACCTGTCGGATTGTCAAACATGATGCCTGCAATCAGCTGGGAGTCGAACCTTCGCCCAGAGGCCTTACACGCGGTTAGGACACTTAGTATACAACAATTATTGCCACAAAGCAAGGAGTATGACTGGTCAATCGAAAACGTTGCTCCTAAGGACTAGTGCCCGAAAGTTTGCCCCACTTTTTATTAACCCATGACTACGTATCATTTGTAGCGTTAGTACGAATTTATGCTTGATCCGGTATAGGCCTTAATAACCTCAGATTTTAGTGTAGGCCAAAAATATGGCATATATTTTCGCATTTTAAACTGTCCTTATTTATTGTAGCCGTAACAACGGTGGCGAAGAATGAGTAGTTAGATGTCATCTTACTTAAAACAAGAGCTTAAATAGTCGACACTACAAAATCCTGCTCAGTACTCTTCTTTGAACCTATGTTTAATGCGAGCAGCAAATTTTCATGGCTGCAGAAAAGTCTGCAGCCTGCGACCGAAAATAATGGTAAGTTGACAGGGCTTGGGTGACATAGTGTGCAAATTTTATTTAAAACATTTAAATATGCATAAGTTAAGCTGCACGGAAATTGATCTCTGAAATAAAAGAAGGAACATGCGAGGGATGGCCGCAAAGTTCACAGAAGTTTTTTAAATGATCCCAAGTTAGGCTACGATAGAAAAGACTGAAACTTCAACAACCATTCCCTGGAATTTAGGAAAATCTTCAAAATTCAAAGTCACTTATTGCTAGGGATCATGCAATTCATCTAGAGATTATATTTAATAAGTGGAGAACCTCTATTCAGCTAGAGGGTGGCGGATCAGTGGTGGTGATTGCAAAACTGTCATTAATAAAGCGATACAAATGAGATGTTTCGCATCTAAGTAAAAAAAGCTCCAACATCCAACGGACACATCAGACGGGCTATATTTTTCAGTTTAGCTTTTCATCAGTCAGCAAAATACTGCTGAGCAGTTCATTAAATTGTGTTCTTTAAGGATATCACCGCCTTCAAAGCTGTGGCAAGGCCTGCACAGGGCTATGTCCTGTATATCGATGACAGCACATTGTGCTGGCTTGCACTTATCAGAATCCTCAATTGTTCTTTAACATAATATAAACAGTTAACGAAGGGATGCAACCGTGCGCGTTCCAGGTGTTTGCCTAAATAACGGAGGACCCTGGCGCGCATGCTCGGATCACATTAACATGGAAATATGTTGGCTGTGCGACGGGGTGACGCAATATCGCAAGTAACTGCCCACACCTAAGAAACGGCCATGATATCAGCTCCGCAGCCGTCCAGATAACTGTCCATACCAAAAACAAAACGGATGGGAACTCAAGCAATCGATGTATTGATCTGGCACCGACGTACAGAGCCCTGTGAAGTCACCTTCAGATCTTTGTCCTTGATTATTTATTGGCATACATCCTCCTCTAAGTGTCGCATTTTTGTTTCTGCTATCTCTGACGATGAATTCCTGCATCAGTCCGAAAGCTCAGAATTATTAACAGGACTAATTTTCTTTGCTACTGTTAACCGTTAAAACAAAGGCGAGGACTATTTTTGAGCCCACCTAGACGTGACGCGGATAGAGGAGGGCCTTCTTTCCACAATACAGGCTGCTCTGACCCATATTCCAGGAAGACTTTTTGTTCCCATTGCCTAACCCTAGTCATAAACCAAAACCCAGCCTTAATCCTTAACCTGATCTTAGCTCTAACCCTATTTTCAAACCTGACCCAGAGCTTTTGCCTAGCCCTTATATTCTGCTCATCATTTAACGCAAAGCTACCCGTTTTGCGGATCATTACCATTCCCTTTGTTCTGTCTTGGACACACATTAGAAGTTTTTTCGAAAAAATATTGCAGTTATAAAACAAACGTATTTTGGGGCCACTTATTCTCGTTATGACCTTATATTTTCCTTCATTGTATTCAAGAATTTTCTTCGTCAGGGTCTAAACTGCTAGTTCGTTTTTCGTTTTTTTTAAACGCGTGATTAAAACCTATGCAGCTGTATGAACACACATTTTACCATGTTATTTGATTTCAAAGAAATCACCTGGAAACATACAGTATTTCGAAGGCCTATTGTTTTTTTACTTAACTGACACAAACTGAACGTATTCACTTAAAGCAGACAACAGACACACTGGGGCTCAGTTTGATTTGCATACCTAAATATCTTAATCCTTGTCGTCATTGTCGTGATCCTTCTTCAATATTTAATTCTCTAACTTGATATGCCTAGAACCGCATGTTTTCAGTCTCAATATATTAGATTTATGCAGCGAAGCATTTGGTCTTTCGAATATTACCAAAGGATGGATATGTTAAAAATTCGTGGAAAATTCAGTTTTTAGGCTCCAAAAATATCTTTGCTCGCTTAATGTTTTGAAAAGCATATGTAGTCAAACTGAAGTGTAAATTGCAAAATGACAGCGTGAATTAGTAAACCCATCAAACACTTTTCGAAATGGAAGAGGAAGAAAGATAAATAGAAAAGGTTGGATGACAGCTTAGGACATTTTGACCTGCTGAGGTTTGATGTGCTGCGCTTGAAACAGGAAGCTAACTTCTGCGACTAGTGATTAAATATGTCGTAAATTGCGGCTTTTCAAACATCAAAATTCCAATCGCATCGTTTGACAAGGAAATTTAGGTTGTATATCTATTTCATTCAATATTCAATATATGTAACGATGTTCTATCTACAAATGTAAACTGGCAATAAATAAATAAAATAAAATAAAAAGTACAGGATTTTCGATGAAATGATCAACCTTCTTTGATTTATCACATGTATGTTTTGCGTCGTGGCATGTGTTGCGATTGTAAATTAGTGCTTCAGTCAGGAGAATATGTTACTGTAATATTGCAATTCATGTGAACTATTTGTAATATGAAAGTTCATTTTCCTTCTTTTTCTTGAAATACCGGCCAGTAGTTGAATATTCATAAGTAACATGGCTGTAAAACATTTACTTTCAAGGACATAAAGTTCCCAAAATGGTGAGCGAAACGCTTCAGTAAAATTCCAAATGGACGAGAGTAGTTTTAGTAGATCAAATAATTACTTCTGAAGTATATAAACCTAAGTGGAATCCAAAAAGGTTAGCATGCTGATTTTATGACATATAATGGTACACACTTATATATCACTCTGAAATGAGCACTATTTGAGTATTATAAACTTTTTATTACTTCATTTCCCGTACACTTTTAAACACACCTTGTAAATGCTTGTTTAACATTTGTATGTTTATTTTTTGAGAAATGATGCCTTCTTGATATTTTATAAAGGAAGTGATTTCTACCATTTTTACTGAAAACTAGTACTGCCGAAATTTTATCTGGCCTTCTCCCGATTTTGCATGCCGGCTAACTTATGTCTCCTAGAATGTACCTGATTTCATTCACAGCAATCTCAGGAGATAATCTGCATGTATAAGCACTTAGATTTAAAATATAGCACATGACATGTAGTTGCTAAATCCGAATTTTGGTCGGGATCTGAAAAAACCGTCTCAGCGAATATTTTTCGATGCAGTATTTTTCCATCTTCTAATAAATGAAATTTAAGAATTCATGCGTCCCTTTCAAATAAGTATAAAAAGACACTTTTTACCATCCTTTCCTCGACCAGTTTGATCCAGTGATCTAGGTCACTTAATTAACAAATACATTTTATAAGCAGTGGTTTTTGTGTAATGTGCGTAATGTCCCGCATGACGCTTAGTCGAAATATTATATTCTACTACCTAGGAACACTTTTCAAACTCCAAAGTAATTGATTTTACTTGAAATTTGTGTAATATTTTCAGTTCGTTTTCTTAAATTTCGCAATAAATGTATTTCAACTGCTTGACCTTATACTGTGAACTTCCCAAAAGTATGCTACTGAGATCTACAGCTTAATACTAATTAAAAATAATTCAAATATCTACTTGGTCTGTCTTGCGATTCCTATGGTGCCAAACTGCAAAGGAAACCCATTTCCATATAAAAAACAAGGAGACTATTTTTTGGTCATGACCTCTGTAGTAATTTCGTTAACGCTGTGGGATGCTTATCTGTTCGACCCACATGACTTAGGTAAAGATACCAAGTGAATCCAATTTCGAGTACAAACTCTAACTACTTGGCTTCTCTGAACCCCCTTCAAGCGGGTTTTTTGCCTTTTCAAAGGTGTGAGTTATCGTGTAGGACACGATCAGCTTGCACATTCATGGGCCAATAAGCCTCAGTGGGAGAAATGAGTCGATGGGACAGCGTCATCGCTGTTTCTCTAGGCTCTACCATACATCAGCCATTTGTGGTGACTGCCGTGCCGGTGATATGTCAGGAGGTAACGTAAACTAGGATATATTTGAGTCTCTATCCCAGGAAATGTCATTGTTTTGCTTTTGTAGATGAAACTGGCTATGATGGCAAAGGCTAAGTCTTCATAAGTCCAGATAAATTCCTACGCCTATGCATCTGATAGCATGGCATGAATATGCCATTAAGAGCATTTGGGAATATAAACGGAGGTTAAAGATTTATATAGCTAAGAAACGTCTCACAGAATATACTTTCTGACTACTCGAATCCTTTTTGAAGACATTCCTTAATTAACAGCATGGTTAACGTCTTATAAACATTCATAAATTAACCATGAGTTTCCGCTGTCCGGAAAGTATGCTTTCACTTAATCTAAACTTTTTACTTACCCAAATTGCACTGCCACAATATCAGTTAGAACTAAAAATAATGGCTGACATGGGTAATTTCATTATTTAATCTACCTTTGTCGTAAGCAAGATGTTGCTGCCCTTTTTCTCAAAATATTTTAACTGAGGGTTTATCACTCATTTTTCTGCTTCTTCGAGAAGCACCAGCACCAATTTATAACTTTCTGTCCATTATAGGCGTGCTCAACCAAGTCTTCCGCTTGCTCATATTCATTCAGTTAAATTAACACTTCATCTGACTCCCAAAACCGGGATAAAATCTTAATCTGAAAACCATTTCAAAATGCAGATTGGTAAATACCTGTTGTGGTTATTTATATTATATGTCTCAGTACAATAATCCGAAGACCGCATTCATAGTTCTAGTAGAGCACTATACTGACACCGAAATCAAACTTAAGCGAAGGATGAAGTGAATAGCTGAGGAATGTTCAGTAGAAGTGACGAAACTTGCACTTAATTTCTAAATACTGATCTTCTTTCCTTTTAGGTCGTCTGTGGTGGTCGCCAGATGACCCAGAATACGTATCAGACTGTCTGTTTGCCCTGGCCAACGTCCTTTCCTTTGCCCGTATAAGTTACTTAATGCCTGCGTGGGAATTACTGGGACCACTTCAGATCTCACTTGCTCGGATGGTCAATGACATTATTCGATTCATGGCTCTTTTCTCAGTGGTAAGATTGCGTGTAAAGTAAATATCTGTGATATGATTCCTTTCATTCGAAGTGCTTTGTGCTAGTGGAAGACAAATAGCGAAAATACGGTTCACCTCAGTAAACACACCTGACTTTGTAGTTCGAACAAAGACCATTTAGTAAACAAGGAAGCACTTGTAGGACGAAATAGAGCTCCAATATTTACATTTATATAGTTTGTATCACAAGCAGTTTTTTCACACAACTGCACTTGGCGTTTAAAAGCGAACATCCTGTTCGTGGTATATGCTTTGTTTAAAAGAAAAAAACCTTCTAAAATGAATTACACATTTAAGATGCTGTGGACTGTGACTTTCATATTTTTTGCTTTAAGTCATCAGTGCTTTTGAGGAAGATTTGATGGTTCGTTTTTTTAATTTTTTATGTAAATAAATGGCAATTTCTCGATTTAAAAAAGAGTTCAAGTTCCTGGCACACAGTTGCATAATTCTTTAACTTGGAATTCATACCTGGCCACAATCCCCATTGTAACCTGCGGATTAAAAAGGGCGTTGAAGCAGGTAACAGCCTGCCTCAGACTACCACATTGAAAACAGGAACTAGTCATCTGTTAAAACAAAAAACAGACTGCAAGTTTCAAAATCATTACAGCTTAACAAGATAACTTCCGGATGATCTGATCAACCTTAAACAAGATATCAATCCTATGACAGACACAACTAACACCTTTGGTTTTGCGAAATGAAGAAGAGTCGCAAGGATATGCACTGAATCACTAAGATTTCCATGAGACGTGATATCTGCCAGCCTAACAAGTCTTACGCAGTTACCTCAAAAAACGCGGCTTGCAGTAAACTCGACCAAGCGTCACTACAATGTGAAGTGCTGACTGCATTTAAAATTACCGCTAAGACATTAACTGGGGCACCACATCCGTTAAGAAATCAGATTAGATGAAGTCATAAAACAGCTTATCATTCGCGGGGAAACACCCGACGCCAGCATAGATGCGGAGGTCATCGTGCACAGGGACTCCCAGATAAATTTATAATAGGTATATTTGATCAGTGGGATATTGAAATAACTCGTTTCTGGATTATGGGTGCAAATGTGACTTTTGTTCCAGTTTTCAAGCTTAAATTTCACCTTCTTACCGCAACTTGCATTTTCGAGGGCTTCAATACCCAAATAAGATGGATACTCTCCGTATCACCCGCAAACAGATCAATACAGAACGTATGGTGTGTCAAATTGATTGATCCTTCCGGCAACCCTTCGATCGTCATTTGACCATTCAGAATTCACGCTGGATTACTTTTTCAATAATTACCCACAAATACATTAAATAACTGAGCTATTGTTCATTCTGATATTTATATTTTCAAACACTTCGGACTAGTTCGTTACTGAATTAAATCAACTCGTAAAATAAGCCAATGACATTTTTGAAATGTTATTTACCTGACGAGAAATTCAAACTGGTTTCCAAAGATTATACCTGGCTTTTCCTCAATAAAACTCATTTGCTTGTTGTTTGAAAAGAGAGGTTGGTGCTGTCTTTTTCAAACAAGGAATTCTGAATTGCTGTAACTGGGCTTTATTATCAAATTTTGTATAAAGATTTCAAAGCTCCACTTAAACAGTTGGTTTTCATTCTACTGTTTTAAGACCTTGATACAAGAATACAGATGAAAAAATGCTTTGCTGGTAATGCATCAAAATACTTGAAACACCTTTAATTTTAATCCGCAATAATAAAATTTTAGTAATAAAATTTACACACTTTAACGAGAAAATATGTTTCTTGCGTATTTTATGGAATTTGATAATAGTACACATAACTGCTCCGTACACATGACAGTGGGCTTAAAAATTGAAATGCAAAGCGATTCTGGGACGACCTATTAACCGAGATTTTTGATTTAAAGCAAACCATAATTAACAATAATTACGTAACTGACTAATTACAGTTTATTTTGTTGAAATTCTGAAGGGATTCTGTAAGTCATCTTGAATGTATTTCAAATTACCTTGGACGAACGGCGAAATGTAAGTGAATCAACACGTTAGCGAGTAAGCTTTAGGTTTTCTGTAAAGTTTAATGCTTTTAGGTTTTCCCAATAATAGAAAATCAAGATGCACCATGCACTCCACCAGGTAACCAGAAGAAACAAAAATGAATTTTTTGCTATTAAGTCTTAATTCGGTTTTATTTCAAGGTTCCCAATTATTTAGAGAGGAGATACTTGCAGCAAGGAAAACGTTACATGCAAGAACGCATGGAATCGTAGAAAAGATAGGTCGTGCAACAGAGGGGAGCTTGAGACGTCAGTGGATTCTGCCTAATTAATTCCAGCTTCGGTGATTACACTCCAGCTCTCACCTGCTACCCGAAGCGCACACATGCGCACATACATCATGCAGGCAGTATTCGGGTCAGCACAAGTTTTTGGCACTGTTTTTCCCTTAAGTAGCCCCTAACGGGATATTTCTTTTCTGGAACTGACTGAGGGTTGTTATGCACGTCTTGCATGCGTTTATAGTAGCAGATTGTGATGGTAATCTTTTCTCTGGATCGAGTGCTCACTCACTTGCGAGGAACTTCAGACACATTTTAAACAATTGAAATAAGTGACCACAGCCAGTATATTACGATGCTGTTTTCGAGTTAGTAAGAGAAGCCAGCACTGGCATTTCCTACGCAAGTTTCTCAGAAAAAATTGTTTTTCTCAATGAAAAGACTCAATTATTAACTGAAGTAGTGAAACCTAAACAAATTTGCCACGAAAGCACATTTAAATCTTCTAAAACGTTTCGTTGCTCTCATAACAAAAACGTAACCCAAAAATTTCAAGAATTGGATAAAGATAGTGAATAGCAGTCATTTGAAACTGCCCAAATAAATGAATTTAACGACTCATATGCATCCGCCAAATTCTACACGCTACTTAAATTGAAGTGCGCCTGTAAAAAAACATCATTTACAGTTACAAGGACTAATCGTAGCTGAAATTTCTCAATTTTAAGTTATCTTAATAAGTACAAGACAGACAGGCAACTGCATATGCTCTAGAATTTCCTCGTCATCGATCAACTAACCTCCTTCAGGTTTTTCTGCTTCAATACCAGACAGCCTGCTTTATCATTTATCTTGGCACTGTGGCATGCATTTGAACGCGTAAATTAGGTAAACTAAGGATCAGCTCGTTAAACATTATAGATGCTGACTGCTTTCGTGGTCGGGTTGACCAATCTCTACTGGTACTTCGCAAAGATGATCGTCTCCATCGACACAGGAAGGGGAACTCGTGTAACCGGTGCTGCCACTGTTCACTATGCAAGCGGAATACCAGCTTTTCAAAGGTTTGTGATTTTTAATTGTACATTTTAGCCAAAGTGCCTTTTTAATTTGATTTGACAAAAAAACCTTTTTAGGCGAAATAGTTGACTATTACAGTAATTTTACGCTTCAGAAAGTCCAGTGAGGACTTTAATAATAATAAACCGCACTGACCATGTTTGAAGATATTGGGGCCTAAAGAAAACCACAAGTAGCCAGAAGGTGATGTAATCGAAACCATACATCCTGGAGCTCCCCATCCGAAATGCTGACAGTGTATTTGCACTGAAGCACGACGTATGAAGTAAAAACGTAATAAGCAATTTGCATTCATATCACAGAAACTGAACTACCCCAAATAATGGTCTGGTAGATCATCAAGATAGAATGAGTAAAATTTTATTCTTTAATATTTTGTTACGTTGCAATCTCTCGTAACAATTACGTGAGGTTTCTACCATGGTTTAGCTACTAGTCATCCATTAGAATAAGACAATTTACCAACTGAGTCGTTTACCAATTTGCCCTCGTCTGCAGAGAGGCATCTTCAGTCGCGTGGAATCAGCAATTTACGGATCGAGTTTCACAATGAAAAGGAATCTTTCCGTTTTGTCTTGAACCTGCATCCTACACGGTGGCACGGTGTAAAACGAATCCTGAGCAAATAATTGAGCTTTTAATATTACGCAGTCGAATCAGTTTAACACCCTGCTCACTTGAGACTGAAGGATGTTTTATGGAGCCTAGTAAAACAGGAGAACATACATTAGTGTCTATACTTTATTTATCCCAGCATGATTGTAAACACAAAAGCAAAAGTTCCAGTGAAAAGGGAGAATCTGGCTTAATTTTGATGGTCAAATGCTTACCTCAGTTCATCACTCGATCCATAAGTTTGAAACATTAAAATGCATATATCAATAAAACAAATATGTTATACCGTACTCCCGATAATTGTACAAGCTAAAGGCCCAAGCAGGTGTTTTTCCTATGTTAATATCACCACATGACATAGAAATGAGAGTTTCGGCTTTTAAGTGGGAACCACTGAGCTCCGTATAAAGTTTCTAAAATATGAATCCAGAATATAACCATGGCAATAATTTTTGAAATTATAAAAAGCATATGTATATATATATATATTGGAGCAAAGAAGTTCTTTGGGAAAAAATAAGAAACTTTATTAGGTATATTTTCAACGCAGGTTCCCCAGGTCATCGTGAGACATGAAGTAAGTGTGCTAAACATTTAAAATTTAAAACGTGCCCAAAAATCGATATTGTTTAGTTGTTCCTGCCAGTGGCTGTCTTTGTGGGGTATATTACCGTTTGGATTGGTTTTCGCCTCTTCCATCTTTCTTTTAGGTTGCCGTACACAGGTTCTAATTCGACATGTCGGTTAATGCGTGAGTTTTCTGAGTAAACGGCCTCCAAAATTTCTCCGCCGTTCTTAGGTGGATAGGAGGCCTCAATGCGGGTTTTGTCCCAGGAAAATTAGTGTCCAGTTTCCAGCGTATGCATGCTAACTTGAGACAACTGGTCTTTCCTCCATACTGCCAATTAATTTTTATGTACGCGCGTGTAGGCTGACTTTCCTGTCTGACCACAATACACTGAATTGCAGCTGTTACATGGAATCTTGTATATGATTACTTTTCTATCTTAATAGCCAACCCTATCCTTAGGGTGTACAAGCCGATTTCATAGTGTAGTCGTTGGTTTGTGCGCTGCTTAGATTTGATGCTTTCTCAGGTGTCTTTCGATGAGTTCGGACACGTTCTTGATGTACGGAAGTATTCGCCGAAAAACGAAGATTTTGCCAAAGTCTATCCAAATTAAACCTGCCATAAAAACTCCCCAAGGAGATCAGAACGCAAATCGTTATAGGCAAAGCATGCTTGACGCGTTTATTACATATGCTCACTGCAGACTTCAGAAATTTAATATTTCTAAGGAGCTATACACGCAGGTTTGCCGAGATAAACATCCTACACACTAATTTCAACGTAACGATTACCTTTGTTGCCGACACTGAACGACAGAAGAAGATACGTTTTGGATAAGAAATTGCTGGCTATTTCCCAACGATTTCATACGAACCAAAATCATTCAACAATGTTGTTAACTTGTCATCCAGAAACCTCAAAATAACCGAAGAGAGAGTGCCCTTCTAAAGGAATGAAATACAATCATTCTGATTCGAAATACCTACAGTTCCTTTGTAATTTGGAGTCCATCATTTCAACAGAAGCTTTTACAGACGAGGAAAGTTTCACAATACGGCATAGCACTGTACATGCCTTAACGAATAGAAATATTTTTTAACCCTTCAACATGAAAAGAAGAATGCATTAAAAACCTTAACAATCGATAATGACATCGTCATCCTACCTGCGGATGGAGGAGGTTCAAAAGCCATTTTGAACAAGGTAGACTACGATGAGAAGATGCTGTCTTTGTTACAAGATTGTTCAACCTATAAACATCTTAACGTTGATTCAACGCAGATTTCAACTATTGAAATGTTATAAAAGCATCTTACAGGGAAGAATCAAATATCAGGAGATATTTTCAAGTCCCTAAAACAAAACGAACCGAACATGGCTAAAATCAATGGACTACTTAAGGTTCACAAAGCCGAAGTACCATTGCAACCGATAGTCTCATTGATCAGTGCACCCAATTATAAAATTTCTAAGCGACTATTCCACAAACTGCGTCCATTAATAAGAGATAGTGACACATCTATCGAAAACTCTGCAAATATTTCTCAACAAATTGCGAGGACTCCAGATTGCTGCAGATAAAATAGTGGTATCTTTCGATGTTGCCTCTCTTTTTACATCCATACCAATAGACTTGGCAAAGCAATAAACAGAAAAATTACTGTGGTCTTATGACATGGATGTTTCTGTTTCTGCCTTGCTTGAACTCTTGAATCTATGCTCAGAAACGAACGTTTATTTCTCACATGGATACTTCAAATAGCTAAATGGACCTTCTATGGGTTCACCCATCTCCGGCTTCTTGGCTGAAGTAACTATGCAAAAATTAGAAACTACGGCCTTACTACTTGTTAACACCAAATAATGGGTACACTATGTGGATAATAGGTTTGTTATCGTTACAATGGATCACCTAGAAACGTTGCATAGCGTTATTAACTCAACGTTACCAGGTTATCACCTTCACGCTCGAAAGAGAAGCTGACAGTAGACTCCCATTTGTTGATGACATCGTACAGCGAAAGACTGACTGGACATTTCACACATCGGTTAACCACAAAGAAGCTTACATGGAATTTATCCTGCATTACCAGAACAACTACCCTGGCACTCACAAGGGGAGTTTTGTTAACATCCCTACTCAATCGAGCTAAAACGCACTGTTTGGCTAATGAGCTGCAGCAGAGCGAAATAAGTTATTTATGTAAAGTTTTTTCCAGAAATGGTTATCCAAGAGAATTTTTACTTCGATGCATAAGACAAGAGGAGTTAAAAGAAAACACAAGCAACTAGATTTTTCCGTTCAAGCGCGTAAATCAAACAACTGGCGAACATTTCGGTACGTCAAGAAGGTGTCTGAACACCTGAGCAAGCATCAAACCTTAGTGGCGCACAAACCAATGACTACACTACGAAATCAGCTTTGTACACCCTAAGGATAGGGTTGGCTATTAAGATAAAAAAGAAATCGTATACAAGATTCCTTATAACGACTGCAATGTGGTGTATTGTGGTCGAACAAGATGATCAGCCTACACGCGCGTGCATGAACATAAATTGGCAGTATGGAGGCTAGACCACTTGTCTCAAGTTGCCCTGCATACGCTGGAAAGTGGACACACATTTGCCTTTGAAAAAACCCGCATTCATGCCTCCTAGCTATCTATCTAGGCAGATAATTTTTGGAGGCCATTTTCTCAGATAACTCACGCATTAACCGACATGTCAAATTATACCCTGTGTATGGCAACCTAAAAGAAAGATGGAAGAGGCGACAATCGATCCACATGGAAGTTACCCCCAAGAGAACAGCCATTGGCACGGACAACTAAACATTATCAACTTTTGGGCACGTTTTAAATTTGAAAATTATATATATATATATTCACTCAGGAATGGGCGCACACTGATCCAATTTTCAAACCAAACAACCTTCGTATTGTTGGTAGTGGTCGTGACCAGGCAACCGCCTAACCAGGTCTAATTCAGTGAAGGTTTATCTGAAAATGGGAGTTGTCTATAGCTTCCGTTTTGAACGTGAATTCCTTTCCTGATAAGTTGGCATTTAGCTTTTTGTGAAGCAGGTCTTACAGTTCTTTCTTGATGATGAAAAATTTATCATCTTCGTATCGCAGCCAGTTCACCGCAAATAAACCTATTTTGATGTCATCCGACACTTTGAGATTAATTTACCTCTCTCCGACAAAAGGATTTCTGTCTGCAGTCTCCTAAATTGAACTTAAAACCCACTCATCTGATGAAGACATTTATCGAGCAGCAATGAAATACCTTTTAAATTACTCTCTAAAAATGGATACCGCATGACTTCGTTCATCGATATCCAAAGTGGCAAGAATCCAAAAAGAAAGGTATTTAAAACGGTATGGCCACCAAGGCACCCAAAACAATGACCTGGTGAACTGTCTTACACATTAAAAATGTATCAGAGCTTGTCGAAAGACAGCAAAGAAAACACCAGATACAAGTAGCACGCAACCCTATATCTACTTTACACTCCCAGCTTGTACACCCTAAGGACAGGGTTAGCTACCTTGACAAAAAAGGGGTTGCCTACAAACTCCCATGTTCCAGTTGTAATGCCGTTTATTGTGGGCAAACTGTGAAATCTGTCTCAACCCGCCTACATGGACATCAGTTAGCGGTTAGAATACGAGACCATTTATCCCAAGTGGCTATGCATACACTGTAAACAGGCCATAAGTTTTCATGGGAGAAAAAATGGATTGTTGGCATCTGCCTAACCAGAAAAGGCCGTGAATTCCTTCATGCAATCACTGCATGAAGGTTAGACCATAACGCTACTAAGTTAACATACAAATAGAGAGTGTTTTTCAAACTCATTTAGACTTTATTTGTTCTGAAGCATTTTTCAACGGAGTTTTAACTGCTACGTGCCGCTGTATGCAAACAATGGCCAGTGAATGCATTTTAAATGCATTTTGAGTTCCAGTTAACAAAATTAAAATATTAAAATCTGAAAATGAGAAAACCGCCACGAGCTTAGGTTAGCTTTCCATTGTCTAGGATTTGTGCAGACATGCAAGTAACTATTTAAGAACGTAGTGCGTAGTCCATTTCAGTCAGCGGAGATGCAAAAGATGAAATTACGTACAACACCAAAAGGCCTATTACTGATACATGCAAAGTAAATTTGGACAATTAAATTTCCACGTAATTATCTAGCCAAATGATCGTGTTTACTTCCCCCTTCCAACGCAAACTGCGTTAAGCAATGTTTGGATCTAAACACTTGATTAAACATGACGATGAGGATGACTCTGTTGAAGCACAGTAAACTCAAAATTTATGTGTGGACTCCGAAATATTTTACCCACGTTACAAAAAAATATTTAGGCGCCCTGTTTTTTATATTTGTTCCTCAAGCCATTTTTGTGCTTGCTAGACAGAAAAATATATAAATAAACCAGTGTTTTCATAGTTCATCTCGAAGTCAAACCCATCTGTTGGGATAACCTCTAGTCTAGTACATCCTGTCAATACAGGAATTCAGTCTCGTGGAAGATTGAAAATCAAGATGCTTGCCTGCCCAGTTACTAAACAAAAATTACTTTGTTTTTGTTATCTTACTGTTTGTTTTTAGAAATTTGAAAACATATGCAGCGTATGACAGCTCCCTTATGTTTATAAACTGCTGCAAAACTTAGCTTGCAAATTATCTAAAACATCCTGATGAAAATAAACTCTGTTAACTGACTACTGTCTATAGAAAAACAATTTATCTGAAATTATGCATTAACCACCACCAGCTCCTCAGTCATTTTTCCCAATTAATGCGTATAACCAGACTGAAATGAAAAGGGGAAAAACTTTAAAGAAGTCGGACGGGTAGGCGACCATTTAAGGTTTCCGGTCTTAAATACATCGGTGAATGTTGGAGCCATTTGACTGACACTTGAAAACACAGACTATGGAAATTTCAAAGCAATGCGTTAGTAAACCGAAACCTTTGCTATCTTGTATCTTTATCGGAAGTTATGATTTAGGTACCAAACGTCAAGTGCAGCCCTTGTGCATCGGTAAAATGACGTCCAGTGAAAAAAAATAAAAGAATACTATCATCCCCGTTTCCTAATGCATCTAAGGCTGGCTATCTAAAATGAAGGTCAGGTGGTAATGTAACATCATTACTACTGAGACGGTGGCTAGTTCAGCTACATTAGAGCCAGCTGCTTCGCGGACAGTGGCCAAGGTAAGCTTGCATTCCAAGAAGTGATTTCGGTTCGCTTGTAGATCTGATGATAAATGGAGCAATCGGACGTGGAGAGAGACACCAATTCTCAAAACCCTAACCTGCCCACTTTGGAATTGTGTTTGCACAAAATGAACACGTTGACAAGATGCGCACTGAAAGCGTAAGAATGGCAGTGATTGCAAGTTAACAATGCTTCATGACAGTGAAGGTTAGCAAGTTTGCTTATTTTAAGGTCGGAACAAGTGCTTTACCCTCCAAATCGGAGTTAAAAGAGCACTAAATTAAACGCGGAATGCGTTTCACTTGTGGCATGCCTTTCATTTTTCACTTATAATATAAAGATAAGTCTTCTTCCCCTTTTTTGTAAAATAAACTAACTGACGTCTGCAAGTTGGCAATTCACACATAAGTCTACTTCCCCGAGGTTAATAAGAAAAAAGGAGTAAGATGCCACAATGCACTTCGTAATGTTCAGTATGTTACCTATCTGAAGCAAATTGCCATTATTTGTGAAAAAATGCTAATAGCTCAAAAACTGGCATTAAAAAATAGTTCAAAACGATCATTAGTTAATTGAAAATATAAGAGAAGCGGTTACATTACTATTACCCTGTTTAGGAATACCAGATTTTTTGAAAAGCCCAAAATGCTATCGATACCAAACAATTGCTTTGACTCAGTAAACTAAATTATTAACTCCACAAAAAGCATGTTCATACACATCCGTTTAAATCAATAATAGTAGGTGGAAGTTAATTTAAATATTATCCCTTAATAAACATTTTATAAAAAATATCCTTCAGTATAAAGTGTAATTATTACAATGACCCTCAAATAAGTATATATTTCGAGTATAGATTCCAAAATTCGTTCACAAGAGTTGGCTGTATTTTGTATTTTTTTCCATTGACTGAATTGCTGTTGACTAAGGTAAAGAACTTTTGTTTGAGTAGGCCGATAGAATGTCACAGAAATATAACTTTTTCATAAGCTTGATTTTTTGAAAGGCCGGTCAGAGACAAAAAATATCAAATATAATTTTCAGGTGTGATCGTAAACCTATTTTTCTGTGTATATAAACTGAACGTTTTTTTGATCGAGTCTCATTAAAGATCATTAAAAGATGCTTTTCAGATCACCCGTGAAGTTAGGGTGAATACTGCATGATGTTTGGTGCTCTCAACAAATTACCCCTAAATTAAGAGTATGTTCTATTCGTTGGCCGAAACCTTCACCATAAGGTAACGCTTATCATGTTGCCCATAAAACGAGTTAAATAGCATTTTTTTCTTGTTCAGTTGCTCGATTAGGTAACATTTGTGGACTCGTCTAAACGTGAAACCTCAACCCAGAGGAAAGTCGAAACCCGCATAATAAGTTTACGAAGAATATGTCTAAACTGAACTTTCTCGAAAAAACAACCTCTTTAAAAAGAGTTTTAATTAACTATTTCACAGGGGAATGTCTGCGGATTTCACTTTTTTTCGAGGTTGGGTCGAGGTAAAAATTAGAACTTTTTGATTGGTTTTGACCTCTGAAAAATAAGCGATTGCTTTCCAACAACAAAGGAAATAATTCACTTGTCTCGTTATATTGGAGCCACTTACACTCTCGTGGTTAATTTATTAGTATTAGCAAAGAGCAGAAAAATGTCGGTACGTTTAAACAAAGGATAACCATTGGACGTTATGTCTGCGTTGTAGGGCACCAGCTAACATATTTGCAAATTGAAATTTGTACAATCGATAAAACAGTTGCTTTTTAACAATAATCTGTTCGCTTACACCTTCCTTCATCTATTTTATGCGGGGAAAAACTCCGTTTTGTAAAACCGTTTTTGAGTTTTTTGCTCGTTTTATATAGAAAACCCTCGAGGGTGTGCATACTTAGACTGGGGTAGGTATTAGCATAAAAAACCACCGGAATACAATTTTACGCAGATTTCCGCTCAACTTTGTAAACATCTTTACTACTAAAATTGTTAACCAACCTAGTTTGAATGCAAAATGCCCTTTTTCGGAATGAACAAGGTGAGTAAAGAGAATGCGTAGCATTTTATTTACTTAAACTTGATCGTCTTGATTTCCGTCATTGCATTTTATGAGATAGGTCACATACAGAACATTATTAAACACTAAGTTTGATTAACATGCAAGTGACGTAAGTGAAGCCATATGAATAAATGCATATAGGTATCAATGGTTGCTGCATTGTTTCAATAAAATTGCTGTAAGAAAAGGCCACCGAGAAGGCGTATGTACCATAATGTATTGAAAAACAATTTTTTTCTATTAGTGAAGTAGCCCTCTATATCAATACGAGCGTTTCTGAAGGACAAATATACGGATAGAATACGTTTGAAGATTTCAAAGGGCAATGACAAAATAAAATCACCTTGGCAAATTAGCTGATATCCACGTTACTAGACTATTCATCAGCTTCTCCAATCCTTTGAATTGTTTTTAATGCTGGAAATCTAGCGAAAAATGTTCTTAATGGGTGACGGCAACGCAAAAGTTACAGAGCGTTTACTCAAAAGAAATAATACTTTTTATTCGAACTTGAATCTCCTGTGAGCCGAGAATTATTTTATTCTTACACTCAATAACCTCTCTACTCTAACTTTTACTTAAGACAACGCTTCAACACCAAATACATATATGACTATTTTTTCATTCAATTATTAAATTGAACTCTTATGCACATTTCTCTTCGACCAAAAACATTTCTATATTCTCAATTACGCTCACATAAGGCCTAGAGTTTTGTTGTTTTTTGGTTTTATTGAATTTTAAAGCCACCTGGCATCAATACTGCAAACAATTATTGGACATTCCAGGAAAGATAATATTTTTTAGTATGGTAAGCAGGTGCTCACCGATTGGTTGTAGGACTCACTCGTTACGTTGTGCCTTCGGGTGCACTCTCGAGCTCCGCTAGTAGCCGCGCGGCAGCTAATGCTATAGGCCGAATAACATGACTGATACCGACAAGCGAGTCCATAATGGTCATTTCTTACTTATCAGCCATCATCAGCCAGTCATACCCAATCCTAGATTTTGCAGCATCTGAGGCTCGAACTCGCGACCTGTTGGTTATGAGTCTTACGCTTTACCCACTGCGCAACAGGATCGTTGTTCTGCCGGGTTCGAAACTCAAAAACCTCAATCTCAAAAACTCAAAAATAAATTATCGAATCCTTGAATGCTCCTCTTTAAAGTCTAATTTAGGTCCTAACTAATTGTTAAAATTTCGTCTGCCATCAGGCAAATTGGTCTGCTGATACTTTCTGCACTATTTTCCATCAAGTTAAGCAGTTCAAAAGTAATAACTCACTGTGATCTTGTTAATTTTTTAATAGCTTAACAATGGTAATATACAAAATATCCAGGTGCAGAGCCAAAATGTTGCACCAAAAGCAGTTTATTGCCGAAGTAAATATAAAAATTCATGAGGGTGGATTCACTTGCTTAAATACTGAATGCAAATTGGCATCCTACATTATCTGAAATTTTGCCTTGTATCACTTAACATTTAACTGCCTAAACAAGGGAATCAGAAAGCAAATGCCTGTGAAACGATAGCATGGTTATGATGTATTCTCACGCAACCAAGAGTATGAGGATGTGGTGACGTGCACAAGATGCACCTTCCGCTAGATCCGGCTAGCATTACAGCACCGTGATCTAGAGTTGTTAAGAAGTTCATAAAATCAACAGCCTACGGCATTCTAAGCCTGGCTATTAGGGTTTACGAAACAAGGCAGCTTTTCAAAAACAAATGCACAAACTCAGCTACAAACTGACGAGAAAAAGGGAAACCGTCTGCGTTTAGCCCCGGCCCGTTCCATATTTTACACGGAGCGCGTAAGTTTAACCTACCTAAATGGCCTTTCCAAGATCTGAAGTTTATGCTCTCGATCGCTGATACAGCTGGTTAACAGTTCATGCGGTTTCAATGGAAGCTAACAGGACTGAAAATAAACTCAAATGTGATCTCTAGAAAAACCTGTTAAAATCATATGTCAGGATTTTCATAAACCACAAATCGAACTATTGGATTTAGCATCTCAGTGTTATTTATGTCGTCGATAAACAAGAAGTTTCCCAAAATTGCACGATATTTTGACATACATCATCCTCAAATCTTGAGAAATATGGAGGATGATGATTTGGAGCAGAAGAAGGGGGACGAGAGTTGACGGTCGTTCTTGAGTACGCTTTTAAAATTAAATATAAGCATAGCCTGCAGATGGTGGCATATAAGGAGTTAGCAAAAGCACGTTTAACTTCAAGTGAATCAGCTACCTTCTGGATGCCCAGAAATGGGCGTATGCTTGGGAGAGTGGAAGTTCTACATTGAGAATGCTGGAAATTTGGCCAACTACCGCTAAATCTTTTGACTGGCTAAGATGAACGGATAATCACACTAACCTGTCCATTTACGAATATGGCCAGGAACACTGGTAAACAAAGAGGGGAAAACCGAAAGACTAGTGGGCGTTACCCAACAACCTGTCTTTATTATGTGCTTTATATCAGCACTGTTGCTGTAGAGTCGCCACTTTGGCAGACGTTTATCCTAAATCTCCATGATTCGGTCTCTCTCTATTGCATTTGGACCCGCATCTTCCTCTGCATTTTTCGTGTACTGGATAACCAAATGTATACTATGCTCAACTTTACATTCCCAGTGGGGAGGTAGTGTTGGTGGCGATGGCAGTAATGATTGTGAAAGTAGCAAAGACAATCATTATGAGGATTTTTCGGCCACTTATAAATGAAACACTGCGACCACAGCTGGTACCAGTACAAAGGCGACATTATTGCCACTGCATCTGAGGCATACTTCAATTGCAGAACTGAGCAGGCGTTTGACGGAGCTCAAAGCAAAGGGATAAATTGGATAAATGCCATCAGAGAAAGTATTTCTTTAATCTTAAGCAAGCGACTTCAATAAAAATCAGTTGTTTACTTTTGGTACCTGAGCTAAGTGAAGTTCAAATTCATTCAAAATGTAACTTTGAACAGTCTTTTGGTTTTCTTATACTATTAACTTTTAGTGCGTAGCCCACTATTGTAGAGGTATGCAAACGATCCCGTTATTTAATTGGAATATAGAATACTTCTTCCCTAAATTTACTTGTTTGATTGTTATGCTGCTCGACAATTTCATAGCTTAAAGAATCGATATTTTGGGGTTATCTAGAGTGATAAATGCTAGTGATATACTAACCTGGTATGCGAACATATTTCGCAGGAAAAACATTCCACACGAGTTTTTTTGCTGAGCAAACGTCGTCAATAATAAGCGATCGGCAAAATCTGTTTCTCTCTACACTCAGTAATAAACGTTTTACGTAATAACGGGGATGGCTCATTAAATCTTACGAGTTTCGTCCGAAGATGCCTCTTACAAAATTGGTGACGACGCCTCTCCCAAATATTTAAGCGCGAATCAAAGGACCACTCTTAAAAGAAAGGACATGCTTGGTTTATAAATAAATTGTTTTATATCAGAACTAATTATTTTGCATGGAAAATCTAGCAGTTTTGAAATTCGCTTTATAACAAATCACCTCAAAAACGCTACGCACAAGGGCGCATAAAGAAGGAGACGCATGAAAAGGAGAAAATAGCACTGGCCTTTACATTTAAAACGGCAAAATGTCCTGCACATGAGGAGACAGCTATGTTGTCCATGTTAGTTTATTCTATGTAACTTAGCACAAAATGAAAGTTTTCTTTTTTTGAAAAGTTCCTCATTGCCTGGTGTTACTTGCTTTTAATAATTGGAAAAATGGTTTCCATAGGATTAAGATTTAGCCTTTCAGTATGAATAATAGTAGTCTTGAGGTCGCATAAGGAGAGGCTGACTGTTGCCTAAACGGTAAGATTATAGTTCAAACAAGAGTAATTACATATCTCGTTGAAGCGTCTAACAGGAGCATTATTGTGTCAAATTATGGCCTCCCTTCGGTGTCGGTGAATGGTGTTGTAACCGAAGACATAGTTCGCAATATTACCGTTGGTTGTGTCCGTATTTGATAGTCATCAAATCCCTCAGCTGTCGGTCGTTTTTGAAGGATACTGCCGGTCATTAGAAAATTCTTTTTTCATCAGATAATTTGTGGTGACTGCCCAAGCTTCTCAGCCTATATGACCTTATATTAGCAAATGAATGCTGTTCCCGAATGAAATCTTGTGATCAATATAGATATGAGCAGAGGATCAAAGTAGTCTAATTAGATTCTTATTTATAAACGGTTGATCCTGGCCTTCCTCGATTAAATTTAAAGCCAAACGTCTATTTTTTAATTTTGTTCATAAGGATAATCGGTACATTTTCCCTTTGAGGGCTCTCTATTAGCATACAATCCTACTGGTTCAGTGAACAACTGATAAATTCTTTGCGGACCGCTTTTATTTCATCGGGCTTATTCCTGGACACAATTTTATGATTTAAAATCCGCCACAGCAGTATTAAAAGTACATGCTACCAACTCAAGCGGAAAAACTTCCGCTGCAAATTTTCGTTTTCGTTCGCAGTCAACTGTGTAAAATCTGTCTGGACATCTTTATCGTATGGTGTGACATAGAAAAGTCAGAGCATGTCGCGGGCACTCAATATATATAGGTTTTTATCTGGTACCTTTGTCAGGTGAACGGTATAACAACTTTGTCATTCACAATGCATAATAGGTGTAGTATTACTTTTTGTAGGAAGGGCATTACGTGGTTATTTCAAAAATAGTTGATTGTTGCTAACTCAAGCATTCATTGAAATGTCCAGTCTGACCTAAAATTTTATGTTCCAGTCACTTAACTTCATGTCTTGCATCAAACAATTTCTGAAAAAATTACCTTGATACATATTTGTAGAAGTCAGGTAATTGCGTTACCCTCAATAATATGGTTAGGATCTTGCTCGATCCCATTCTGTCCGCCAGCTAGCTTGCTACTGCGATAACGAACGTTTTGCCATAGGACACATGCCACATATGATAGATAGGTAGGTTGATAAGGGTACAACAAGGTAGCGCACTTACTTTACTTCTATAAATACCGCATTCCATACGGCATTTGGCGTACAAATGATCGGAACTAACCGTGAAACAGCTGTCTGCGTCTTGCCTGTTGCAGCCTTAGCAGCATACCTACGTATGACGTATATATAGTTAGAGGGCGAGAGGTTCTTTCGGACGCATCAGAAAACATGGTAAATTTTCAACACTGGATCCCCAGGTCGTCGACAGACTTGATTAAATGTACAAAGAAAACAATTAACATTTCATTAGCACTTAAAAATCGATACTGTGTCCCGTTTGCGCCAATAAGCGGCAACTGTGTGTGTCGGTATTCAGTGATTGCTTGTCGTCTCTTCCATTTTTCACTGAGTTTTTTGTACACGGTGTCCAACTCAATGTGCCGATAGATGCTTGATTCATCGGAGTGCATGGCCTCAAAAAACTCTAGGCCTTTCTTGGAGGTGCAGACTCCGACGATACGAAATGTGTCCTAGGCGAAAGTGTGCCCTGTATCGAGGGTGTGCATAGCCACGTGGGACAGATGGACACACTCTCTTCCACAAGTTGATGTACGCACTCAGCTTGTATGCCATATAGATAGGGTTGGCTTTTTTGATAAGAAACTAGTCATCTAACAGATACTGTGCGATGACTGTGATGCCGTATATTGCGGCCAAACGGAAAATTTCCTCCACACACATTCACTAATATCAACTTGCGGTTAAGGGGCGTAACCATCTGTCCTACGTGGCTATGCATACCCTCGATACAGGGCACAGATTCGCCTGGGAAAAAAACTCGTATCGTCGGACCCTGCACCTCCAAGAATGGCCGAGAGTTTCTTGAGGCTGCGCACTCCGATGAATCATGCATCCATCGGCACATTGAGTTGGACACCGTGTACAAAAATCTCAGGGAAAATTTGAAGAGAGGACAACCAATCAATAAAGATTGACGCACACAATGGCCGCTTCTTGGCGCAAACGCGACCTTAGTATCGATTGTTAGATGCTTTTAAATACTAATTGTTTTTTGCACATTTACTCCTGGGGAAGCCAGCGTCGAAAATTTACCAATTAAGTTTCCTGTTTTGTCCCAAAGAACCTTTCGCCTTTTACTTATATTTCTTGGGATGCCGGTCTTATAGTTTATACGTACATAGATATATATCTCTCCGTCTTTATAGACATACTTTTTCACGCATTCTAAATCTTATTGTGGAAAACCAAACTACAATCAAACAGGTTTATTACTGAGTTTATGTCATAAACGTCACACTTGTACAAAACAGCATTTAAAAGCTGAATCGGCCCGTATTTTTTCAAAAAGATTGCAAGTTTTCGACTGCTTTTTATCTATACCACATCCAATTTTCTATTTGCAGAAAGAATGTATTTCAAATTTTTTCTGTTTATGTTAGAGTTCTTTTACGGCAAAACATGTAAATTTTAATGGCATGGGAAATTACATGGATATGTGCAATTAAAACTTCTGATAACCCTCCCAGCCATATTTTTAAAAACAAAGAACGCACAAATAATCCAGAGCTCTAATGTCCTATGAGAGTTGTAAAAATGCTGAGGTTTCCATTTTTTGCCATCCATCTCTAAGTTTATCTGTTCATCTGAAGGGCCCAGTATCAAAACTTTCCGGTTAAGGAAAATTGGCAAGTAAGCAAGTGATATAGTTTATGCCGTCATTTATATCGGTCGCCGTGACTCAAACATTCGGGGGTGGCATACATTCAATTCCCTGTGATAATTGAGCCATTTTGCACAGGCTACATGAATTATCATACTCACAGCACTGGTACTAGCTAAAAGCCCTGACACGTGTCTCATCAAAATTCTGCTTTTACCTATAATGGCGGCAAGGGTTTCTCAGCATTTCCATGAGCTTTCTTGTAGACACTCCAGTTTTGAAATTTTGGCTTTTTAGCTTACCAAGGAGTAAATGCCAAATTTGGAGTCAAACATTTGGAAAACAACTTTATTGGCTCAGTCCAAATGTTGATATGAATATTTCAAATTAAAGCCACCAGCTCTGGCGGGATAAGCGTGTGATATTCATAAACCACCTAGGGGAACCAATAGCAAACAAAGGTTAGAGGATTTATCATACGAGATCAAAGACGCGTTTTCTGACGGTATTCTGTCGCTGCAGTTATTGTACACCCAAGAAAGGAAGATTAAATAAGCTTTTTTTACTGCTCAACGCCTTTGGTTGATGTATATTTAAAAAAGCACCAGGTTGTTGCTGATGAAGTTGACTTGTACTTAGTTCGTTAATATTCCTTTTGCCGCACAGTATATCAAAACGGACAGAATAGAACTAGAGTTCTTTTCACAAGAAATACTAAGAAGTGAACCGGTGTTCGCAAAATTAACATTTTACCAAATGTTTTCACGGTTTTTTGGTCATGCACAGCAAACAAATGTAAAATATGTGACACCATGGGAACTGTTTATATTGCCAGAAAGCGAGCGGTAACTTAAAATTTTCATATATGTGAGCACAGGGATAAGGTGGGTGCCAAGCATCTAAAGAAGTTCTTTTAAGTACACGAAGTAAAATTTTCAAATTAACACTTATTTTCTCTGTGCAAACTGTAGGGCGTTTGTAAACTCGCTGGTAACCCAAGTCAAATAGCAAATTTGAATGTCGCCCAATCCATAAAGCTATTTTCGACGTATAGCACAACAGTATGATTGAGTAATCTTTCATCATATTTCCCTGTACGCAAAATTACTATGGTAGCGAAACGAATTGCAAGTCGAACGTGAGTAGTGCAGATATTTTTGGAATTTTACTTTCAAAATAAAGCGTAGCTCTCTCTCTCTCATTATCACAGATAACACTTGCTATATGCAGTAATTCAAGTAAGTAGTGATTATTTTCTGCGTGCAAACATATCTCTATTGAATAGGTGTTCTTCGTGGCTCAATAGCAGATCACCCATCGTAAAATTTTAAAACGTCAGTTTGAATCAGCCTGTTGATATCCACTTTTTCTATATTCTATAAACATCGTGGAATTAAATGCCTACCCCTTGCTTTAATTGAGAATTAGAGCATTTTTTTGCCTGTTTAGTACCCTTTTACCCGAAACTAGTGTCTTGTAGTATGCATTCACCTGTTTTATGACAGCATCCATCGGAAATAATTCTTGGCTTCTTTGGCTGAGCAGAAAGAATGTACGAGAGGTTTCATACTAATATGGTAAAAATGTCATAAGACTTTCTAAACAACCGATTAGGAAACACAGCCCTCATATAGTGCTTCAGTGAAGCCTCGTGACCTATAGCACATTATACGGTCGTTTTTCTGAACAAGTTATCAAAATGTATGTGGAAGGATTAAATTTGGCAAAGCATTTTCCACTTTTTAAACTTTGGCCACCAGGTCTCTTTTAAAGAATGTAAGTACCAACCTGACTTTGGATTTTCATGATGCGTACTTTTTATACATTATCACAATTGCGATCCCTCGACATCTACTTTTCGCAATAGCGTGGTTCAATTCACTGTTGAATGGAGAAATGCCTTGGCTGGAAACCTATCCGATAAAATTCAGGAAGAAAAAGATCGTTAAAGGCAAATGCCACTTTGGCACAAACGGAGAAAGGTCAATTAATTTCAGTTTGAATTGTGCACAATAACTGACACTGATCTGGCATCTCTCAGCTTCCAAGCCAAATTTTAATCTCTTAAATAAATATAATCAAAATTATTTTGTTCATTTTAAGGTGTTCATAACCCGCACTATGTGTGAGTAAAGCGGGTTTTCAGGTCCGGGATAAAATTCTTTCTCATTTATAGGAAATAGTTTTGGTGATTATGTTCTATCTTGGAGCTCTAGTCCAGAATCGCTTGACAATTAGAAAGTCTCAGTAAAGATTATCCATGAAGACAAAAGAAATTAAAATATCCAGTTTCCGCAAAGTTGTGTTATTCAAAACTACTTTAACCTCAAACAGAGGTTAAATCTGAATCCGGGCCAGTTGGTCGTTGAGCACTTGATTTTACCTCACTGCCGGTTTAGGCAATGGCTCAATCTACGCTGAGACATATACGGAAAACAAGCCATTGGGGATTACCGGTCTTAATTTTCGCAAATATTGAATATTAAGCAACTCATTTGCTGTCTTGGCGCCTAAATTCAGAACCAACAAAAACAGTTTTCTAATGAGGAGCAACCAGTAATCGAGAAAATTGGCCTGGAGGTGGAGTGCTATCACCTGGTTGATGATGGTAGTTAACTTTTTGCTTATTTTTACATTACCGCGTGGCACTTTGTAGGTTGTTAATATAGTTATAATACAGAAAACGGGTTCTAATGAGGACTTTATTGCATAAAATGGCGTCTGAAATGTCGAGATATCTTTTATTTCTGCCACTCTAATACACCTTTTTAAATTTTTTACTGTGTTTAAGGCGGCATGCATCATTTTCTGGTGGATATTTGAATTTTAAAATTAGAGCAATATAGTCTGCCACGCTTTTGACCATACGATACAGCACAGTATTTAATTTTTCTACTGGTTGATGCATACCGAGGTTTTTGCTGGAAATAAGGGGGCTTCTAAAGCAACGTTACCTTTCCATTATCAAGCACGCCCTTTAGCACTAAGATTTTTTGGAAGCTCGTAAAAGTTATAGACAATTAGGTTTTATAAAATGGTCAGTCTTTCTAAGCTGCAACATTTTTAGAGTTCAGTCTTCATATCTCGCTTAATTCTTTCTGTGCTTTCTATACAAAATTACAGATTCCCCCTTTGAGCATTGTGGACATAAATGTTAGAAATATAAACGTTCTTTAATTCTTGAGATGCTGAGAAACCTTCAATTACAGGGTTTTATGGAACAAAGAAGTAACAGCGACTCTGGATGTTATATAATTTGCAGTGGTTTTGGCTAAATTCTGACTCTAACCAGGGATCCTTGTAAAAAATAATTTGTATTAACCAACTGTGTTGTTCATATATTTTCAGAATACTGAGGGTGCGTTTACAAGGATTATTTTATAATCCTCCCTCCTTTGATAGGCCAGTAGTAAGAGTAACTTTACTATAAATTTCTGAAGCATTCACTTTTATACGCATGTTTACTAACGTCACACATTTCTGATCCGTGTGCGCAGTTCATGAATGTTAACGTGAATGAGTTTTCCGTCTCTTATAGTTCAACCGCAACGTTTTACACTCTCTTCTGGGCCCTCTTCGGTCAATCATCCAATAATGTAACCACCATCGAGGAGAACTTGGCCAGCGTCTATCCTGGGCATGTAGACCTGCGAGTGGATAACAGTTCCTTCATGATAACCAGTTTGGGCTCCATCCTCTACGCCATTTATAATGCGTGCATGATCATCATCTTGCTCAATATGCTCATCGCTATGATGAGTAAGTCGTTCGATGAGATCCAGGTGAGTGACTACGTTGTACTTTTAGTGAGTAAAATGAACTGAATAGCATGTTTTTATGCTAATATTAGCTATAGTAAAGGTTAACCTTTTTATAAGTCTTTTGCAACTTTTCATGATTGTGTACTGGGTAAATTATCAAGGCAGAAAATGTACGAAAGGAACGTTCGATTCCCTAGAGGACTTGGCCACGGTATCGACCCCTGTGGTGTGGTGTTCCATTGATGCATCCACCGAACTCTTAAAAACTAAACTTTTTAGTACCTTTGTAAGCCCTGACAGTGCAACTTCACTTGCCTGTTTCAACGTTTTACACATATTAAAGTCATTCTTGGATGTGTGGTCAATAAGAGGCCAAAAGATCCAAAATTTGAAACTTTACTCTATCTGGTTAATCCTCCCTAGGAATGGAAATGAGAGCCTTGATCTTCTTAGATCAGTTTATGATTCTGTTAGTTGCATTTCAGCCACAGGTTGCCAATAAGTTGAATTGTGGGGTTTCGTAGTAAAACACGTTAATCCCAGTTCCCATAGACTGAACCTTTAAAGGTTTATTCTTAATTACTTAGTTTAAGTTTATGATTAATTTCTGTGGATATTAAAAAAATGGCAACAAAGATTACAGCAAAGGAATTCTTTATCTATGTGGCTATGCGAATGGTGGTGGTGTCAGGAAAATTGTCTTAGTGTTTTAATACAACGGTCATTTGGCTTGGGAATTAAATCTTAAACTCTCATATTTTCTCGACGTTGTATCTGCAACCTTTTCGTATTATTCTTGTGCGCACATAGAATGCTCGCAGGAGACCAACTTTATAGCAGAAGATGAAATTTTAGCAAATTTTAATGTCCTCATTGCAATTAAATATGAAATTTCATGAAGGTCTGGTCAGTAGAATACATGTATACCAAAACCTCAGATGCTTCCGTTACCTTGGTGTACTTAGTCATCTTTGCAACCTCTTAACTTTATTATGTCCCCTTCACCTTACGGCCGGAATTTCCCTCAATCAGTTTTAATTAGTAAAAGTAATTTTCGACTGCAGGGCTCTCATGGAGCCACATCAGAGTAACAACCATATTTTGTGGGTTGCTGGCGCCACAGGAACCTACTTGCAGGCGTGTCGTTTGAAAATTAAAGACTCATATAATTAATAATTAAAGCAGCGTTCGTTGGGTTCAATTGTCACTCGTGGATTCTGAAAATAAGCAATCGATGCTTCCTTAGTCTACATAGACTTTGAAGGTCCAGTTAATTTTAAAAACCGTTCATTCAACCTGCAATCACGTTATGTTTGTTTCTGACTGCAAATTATACGGACTTGTAATTGTACAAACGCAAGCTTTTTCTAAAAGCACATGGTCGGGCGGATGTGCTTAGTGCAAATCCGGAATGGGTTTATTGTAAAATTGAAAAATAATCGAATCAATGAATATCTCAAAATGACCAGGAGTTAGCTTATATAAATAATTCATAAATTGGCCCGTGATGGCAGGAGATGAAAACTTAGTGCGTAGAGGTGTTGTTCGGGAGACTACACCCTATCTATATAATCATTTACGGCTCTTATCGGCCTATCGGCTATGGAAAA
Source organism: Schistocephalus solidus (assembly GCA_017591395.1). NCBI lineage: Eukaryota > Metazoa > Platyhelminthes > Cestoda > Diphyllobothriidea > Diphyllobothriidae > Schistocephalus > Schistocephalus solidus. Next base: position 57,287 of record WEDG01000783.1, on the reverse strand, counting down.
TTTGCTAAATTCCAGTTTTAATATAACAAAAGGATGGCAGAATCCCCATTATAGCTATTTACTGTAAGTTTATACGGAATTCATTGTCCCTTCTATGGTGTAATGGAAAGTTTGCATGAGAGGACTTACAGATAAGGGATTGTTCTGATTTATTTGACCACCATAAATGAAGCGCTTTTATACTAGTTCCAAGCATTATCAAACTTTTAAGTGGTGTGTGTGAGACGGGTATTCGTAGCACAGTAGTAATCGTCCCTGATTTATTTATTATTCTCTTGTTCCGGGCATATCAATTAGTCAATATTTGGGGGACTAACACCAACCAACCTTTCTTTCTTGAAAATGACGTATTGTTTAGGCTTCATATTGACCTACATTTCACGCCTTAGAAGGCTGTCAACTGACGAAATAAAATGGTCTTCCTAACTGCAAAAAATACCTTCAATATTTCTGTAAAGTGTGGCCTCATGGCATCTTTCCCCACTATGTTGTCCGACTGGAAAAAGCGGTTTTCGCAGCATGCTGGACTTGCATGTGTATGACACGTATTTCATGTCCGCCATTATTTTCAGGTATGTTTCCTTTCATTTTAACTGTATTAACATGAGAGTAAAATTATTTATGCTGGAAAACTCTCACTTAATTCAATTCATGCGCTGGTCATCACTCCATCCCTTGGGAGTGGTTATGAACGTTTGTAATTCAGCGTGTTGGCCAAAGTCAACAATTGGCAAACTAAATCTGAACAACAACATAATTAGCCAGTTTAGGTCCTCAGTCTATCGGAGATTGTTTTCTATAGAATAAATAGTAGAGTATTGAACAAAGTAAGCTAAAATTAAGATGAAAACATCTACAGAAAAAATTTATTTATAGTAAAAAGTTCACGGTTGCTTCTTACTTGGTTTTTGTTCTTTTAATCAGATATGCATTGCAGTTATATTTACCGAGGAGACCATTATTAAAAGGATGGGCTGATAATTCCAAGATTTTCTGTCCATCATTAAAACTTTATTTGAAAATTTATATAAAACAGAACACGTTTCTAACAAAAAAACTTGTGTAGAAGACAAATGAGAGAGGGTATTCAGAGCATGATAAGATTCATCCCGTGATATGAGCATTTGCTTGGCCCAGATTTTTCCCGCTTTCCATGACCCACTTTCAAGAACGTACTATCCTAAACATTTGCGCATATGCAGCGAATCAAAAGGTCAACTCTGGGTTAACGGCGTCTATGATATCTAACAGGTGCCTCATCATAATACCACAACGGGGGATTTATTCTGGCGTCAAAAGGCATGTGAACAGACACGCAAACAACCTATCAACCAAATACCTCTACAAATAGACAATATCCGTGCATTCGCAAGTTAACATTAGCTCATTAACGCGATCTGAGTTTGAGCGTATAAGTAGGATCCCGTTCGCGATTTACGTGAAATGGTTACCTCAATATCAATAACTGTGACCTCACCTATGGCATAAGTTCATTCAATATGCACCTGTTGTCACCTGTTCAGGTTGGAAACCTTGTCCCTCGTAAAGAGCCATAATACTGCAACGGGAATTTCCAGGACTGGCGTTTTCACTTCTCTTGTTGCCGAGGACCATCCGACTGGCTAAACGCGTTCAAACAGTGTCGTTCTAAGTTCATTGGACCAATTTTTCTTCACTTTTTCAAAGCTCATGCGGAAACGATTTCGGTCACATTGTATGTCCAACATTTAAGAGCTGTAAAAAATGGGCTTTTCATGTACTTCCGCTGACAACGGAGCGTTTGACTAACCTCTCCCCCGGCCCATGCAATAGGCCACAAATGTAAAACAAACCGTTTACTAATTCCTTTCCTGTTATGAGTTTAATTTAGCCTATAGAATGTTCCCAATAATTAATCAATCATTGAGCTCTCCGTTGCGTAAGATTATCTCAGTTATTTCGACGGCCTACCTTTCGCATAATGCTATCCAGTTGGCGGGTGACGGTACTTTTATCTTGATTGAATCACAGAAATTCTGGAGAAATTGGATTGGATAGAATTTCCTTTATCCAGTTTCTGTCCTTCAAAACAACGGAAAATAGGGATTCTGTGTAAAATACGTAAGGCATTTGCTGTAAATCATTTTGCCTCTATAGCTTGGGGTTTGGCCAAATAGAAAATGGTTCAAGGCTACACATTAAGTATCAATTCCAGTAAAGCTCTGCTCCTTGTTTGATGCATAAAACTCTTCTTATTGATCAAAAGTCTGTGAAACGTTCCGAAGAATGCATAAGTTTGACCTTAAACCATTCCATTAGCAAAAAGAAATTGTGGCAACGTCCCGTCAACTAAAGGGACTCGTTGATTCAATTTGATATATTTTTAAAAGCCCGACTGCAGACGCAATATCAGGTTAGGTATAAAACGCGTTAAATACTTAGGGAATTTTCGCTTAGTAGATCATCTAACAAATAACTACAGACTGGAGAGCCTTATCTCCATTTGTTACAAAATTATGAAGACAATGATCAACAAAGCGTTGATGCAGTTCCTCGTGCAGAATAACCTCCTCTCCGATGCCCAACACGGCTTTCACAGTGGTAGGTCCTTTCTTACGAACCTACTCATCTCACTTGAACGCTGGAACAAAGCACGCGACGAAGGAAGAATGTAAATGCCATCTTTATCGAATTTCAAAAGGCCTTTGACAGGGTTCCTCACCAACGTCTCCTGCATAAACTGCGCAGCGTAGGAGTTCGTGGAAGTCTTCTTGTTTGGGGTAGAACTTTTTGATTCGACCCTCCCAAAGAGTAGAAATGGACGCCAGCAGTCCTTAGAAGTAACCCTGGTGAGTGCTGTCCCACGGGGCTCAGTTCAAGGACCAAGATTATTCCTTGTTTTATCAATGATTGTGTCAAGGACCTTGAATGTTATATCCTCCTGTCCGCTGACAACATAAAGTTATGGAAAGTTGTTGACAATACGGCAGACGAAGATCATCTGCAACTAAACTTGAATAGGTTTGAGGACTGATCAAAGCGCTGGCTCATGCCATTCAATGAGCAATTTTCTTCCAATTGCCCATTGTGGGGCCTGCAACCCGATAATTTAATTTCTAAATGGAACACCATTGTAACCAGTTGACAGTCAGAAGGACTTGAGTGTTTGGATTAAATCGTCACACAAGCCAACACTGAACTACACGAAGGTGATCAAGTCAACCATATCTGTATTTCAACTCATAAGGCTCACTGTTATGGGATTTGACAAAGACAATTTCTCCAAAATATTTGGAAGGTTCGTGCCACCGCACTTACAATATGCCATACAGGCATGGAGACCTTGGACTGCCAAAGATAGTACCATCTTAGAGAAGGCCCAGAGACGGGTGACAAAAATGACTAAAGGCCTGTGATCGCTAACTTAAAAAAACAGACTATTGACTCTCAAACTACTTCTTCTGTGCTACAGGTAACTACAAGGAGATCTCATAGTAACCTTGCGCATTATGAATGACCTGAGCTATTGCTTTATTCTTAATGAATTTTTACTCTGACAAAAAGCCCACCTTGCGATGGCACCCTACGCACAGGTGAAACAAAGGTCAATGGATGCAAATAATTCTTAAGTAACAGAGTGGCTGCAGCGTGGAACGCTTTGCCCGCGGATGTTGTTATCTCTACCACCACGAATTCTTTCAAGAGCAAACTCGAGACTTATCGATTTGCATCTAAGTATACTACTCACAATAACTGAGTAGTCTTTTAAGTGCATTTTCAACTAGCCAGTTGCTGCTTGTTTTTCTCGTGTTATTATGGAAAAAATGTATTTTCAATTTTCCTTATGTATCGATGTTTTCTAAGCACTTTGTAACCAATAGGGAGATCAAAGGCGTTCATCTATGTTTCCCCGATCTGAACTGAAAGTGGGATTCCCTACAAAAAGGTGACCCGTTTTCCGTCCTTTGAGAAAGAATGGTGTGAGATCGCAGGTCAATAATCTATGACACCGTCCTCGATTACAAAGGAATTATTTTAATTATCAAGACCAAAAACTTTAAGTGCAACTTTTGAATTTTTGCAGTTCACAGGAAATGACGATATTTGTAATCAAAGAGTTTTCTTCCATTCAGTAGTTGGCATTTATGTTATATAGCATGCTTTCCCTAGCAATCCAGCCTTACAAGCACCCGTTTTGACTGAGGGATTTTGGCAGGCAATGTTTGCCAGAAAATTCGCCTGTAAATGTATGCAATTTTTATTTCGCCGTTTTTTCACCTATCAATTTTAAGTCAAAATTAATCCTCAAACAACTATACAACTTACAGATTATGGAAAATAAGTGATTGCTTCCAGATCAAGCATATGTAAATGCTGTTCAAGCAATACCTGATGAAAATGGACGAAGGAAACTTACCTTGGAGTTTAGGAGCGTTATTAAGTAAGGAAGCTTTCGGTTATTATTTCTTGACAGGTTAAAATAATATGTGCATCCTCCAAAAGGATCCCATACTAAAGTAACTACCCAGTCAAACTAACCTAAGATTGAGGATAATTTTTTACTTATCTAATGATCAGTGAAGTATAAAACCCATACCGCTCATTACCAACCCGTCTTCTGCTGTGCTTGAGTAGGTACAAAAAAGGACTCATAAAGGACCAGCGAGTTTTTTAAAACGTTCCATCTACCATGCACAGTGACACTCATTTTGAAGGCCCAACACATGGTTTTAATACAAACTATTTTACCTTGGCATAACTCATTATCCAATCCTTCGAGTCAGTTCCATCGTAGCACCTAAAATGTCCTCCGATATTAATGCTATTTGCAGCATTTTAGCCGTAACCAAGCCCTTAAACATCTCGGCTTTTGTAGGGTGATCGCCTGGAGGAGTGGAAGTTCGCAAGGGCGAACTTATGGATTGTCTATATCGAGCAGGAGGGGAGTTCTACCAGCCCCCCTTAATCTCTTACCCTCACGGGTGGCCTTGACCAAAATAACTCAACGAACCTGCAAAGCTCTGCGTCACTGCAAGTGCAAGTTTCTCAGGCGTGGCAACCGTCGACCGAAGGATGATCAGCTCTATCTAAACCAGAGCAACAGCGTAGACAGCTCAGGGCCAATGATTCAGTTAGATGAGAAACAGCAATGGACTGCCAAAGAGGACAATCGATTTCCCTCACGGAAGAATTTGACGCCGAAGGATGAGGTTTGTATATCGTTTTGTCGTTCTGGGGGGATTTTTGCGCAAATTTGTCGATTTTAAAGTTCGTAAAATAGAAGCTTAAAACATGCTCAGTCAATCAAATCAGACTGCGCTTATTTTTCATGAAACATTATCAGGTGACCTGAGGCAAAGTTACGTTTGCGATCGCAACATTAAAGCTAAGACATTTATTTTTCATTTGCGGTTGTGTGACTATGCTTTTTTCGTTATTTATATATTCAACGCACATCGTTAAATATGTTCAGTCAAATTCTGCCATGGGAATAAGCGAATGCAGCCAGAAAGCCTATGTTGAAGCCAGTTGACACGAACACTCGTCCAAATTTAAGATGACATTTCAAAAGTTCTCAAACAATTTTATTGCTCACTCAATTAAATAAGCAAAATCGACCGTAAAATTGCAATTGTGGAAAAATAATTTAAGCAAAACAGTAACAATATCACCAAATAAATCATATGTGTGTCCGTGGTCGAAAGTTTGTGCTCAGCATGTACTTTTAAACCTTAACACTCACGTTTCTCACCTCTCCTAGTAAAGCAGTGGAAAATAGTTTAAGCGGACAAACTTCTAATAGGTGCGTCTGGAAATAGGATATTTTTGCTCAAATCTGTAGGATTCAATGGGTCATTCGGAACACTTAATATTCTCGGTGATTAAGTGCCGTTTAAAATGAGCATCTACTATCAAAGATTTTGACCTCATCCACCTGATTCACAAAGGTTACTGTTTTTACGTTCAATATAACTTTTAAGAATTTGGCGTAACGAATGTATTGACAGCCGTAACCTCCAACGTTTTCCCTAATTTTTCAAGCCATCGCCAACAAAGTCGTTTAAACGTGCACATTTTTAAAGTTTGTATGCATGTTTAGATATGGTTAATTTTGTAATAAATGCCGTGTGCATAAAAGATGGAATGAGTTAAGTTTAATTATATATTTAGGGTTTTATTTTGCATTCTTTTGAAGATATAACTTTCCTTAAAACCTCTTCAAAACATTCAGGTCTAACACTTGGGTTTTATGGTCCTGCTAGATAGGTCCTCTTACTTAAGCGTCAAATTCAACTTCCGCCACTCAATGCATGATTAAATTAAGCGTCGAAGCTCACAAAGCGTGACAATATTTACGAAATTTCCTGAAGTAAATCAGAACTCGTTAACCTTACCCACTTTGGCTACTGCTCTATTACAAAAGAACTGGTACATGAGCGCAGGCTACATCTACATATATATTGAAAGGACAAACAGTCTGGTTATAAGGAATTGTCGGCTTCCCTTTGAAATGCCTTGATTTTTCATAATCAAGGAATTTGTTAACTTACGCGGCATGACTAAGGTTTAATATGAAGAATTCATTACATCCAAAGTACCGCTCATTGATCATTGGGATTTCGATCGTGTTCTCACTCATTACACTACTTCCTTTGTACTGGTTAGGGTAGAACCCTTCTGAGTCTGATTTGATGGCATGAATCAAATAAGCAAATGTTTGTCAAAAACACTTTAGAAAAATGACAGATTTGATCTATCGGAAATAAGAACAGTGGTGTTTATGAAGGTTTCCCTATCCCGTTACGTTTTCACTTGACTCTAATATTTTAGGACCACCTCACTCGGGTCAAGTGCAACATCATGCGCCGGTACTTATTCCAGCTGCAGAAACAAAAGGAGGCTGAAAACAAATCTGGCGGTATGTAAACCCGACTTTTTTCAACGCCCTGGACATTTTCATAGGTCAGAATGCTCACAGACGAGCAAAACACCAATTTGTCGTGGTCGAAGGATCGTAAAGGGGGTCGAAGATGTACGATTATTTGGCAAACTGGGGAAGAACTTCGGTCATTGGTCTTCTAAACGTCTGTGGGGACTAGGAGACCAATGATCCTTCTCATTTCCACCCTGCAATCAGAATAAGTCATTGAATGTAACCGCAAGAATTTGAATATTCATATTGGAGACAACTGATCGTGAGCTCGGTTGATCACGTCGACAGTTAATTCGGAGGTGAAATGTTCAATAATCGGCTTTATTGTGCTAATGCAACTTCGCCGACTGTTACTGCAAATAAAGCAAACTTCACCCATTCAGTGCACAAAGGCCCTGTTGATAATAATTTTCAGATATTCAGAAAATGGTATCTCGTATAAAATGCGGTAGCATCTTATTTTACAAACTGTCTTTCTTTTCCACATAAAATATCTGATACGATCTACAGTCAAGTTATTCACTCATTTAATGAGACCATTAGGATCTGTCTATCGTAAGCTTATTTAAATAGAAACGGGGGTATCATCTAAACGGACGACTCACTTGATGTTCTATGTCAAAACGAGGCCAGGCTGATTTCACATCCTTCTTACGCCCCTCTGCTGCAATGAACCGGAGCATTTAAACCAAGTTACATCAGTACTGCAAACTGTTGTAGCAAATATGACTACAGTAAACAGTAGATAACAGAAATTTTTCTATAGTGGTGGGCGATACGGTAGGGATTCCTTTTTATGGCTGCCTAAAATGGACACGGAAAATGGACCTACTTTAAATATATATTGCTTTGCGCTAAATTCAAAGGAAATTATGTTAAGGCTCTAGGTGAGGGTTATGGTAAGGTTGGGGGTTAGATTAGAGTTTGAGGCTTAAGTCAGAGTTTGGGTTAGGGTAATTACTAGACTAAGGGTTAAAGTCTTTAAAGTGTTAACTGTAGGGTTTGGGGTAGGGCTCGGATTAAACTTAAACTGACTGGTAGTGGTAAAACACGGGAATATTGACCCTTCCTGAAATTTACGCAAGGCCACCTATTTTAAGCGGGCAGAGTGGTTCCTATTCCCGTGTCCTAGTTAGGCGGCCATACAAAGCATCCCCCTACCGGCGAATACGGTAGGGATGTCTTTAGACGGATATCAAGGACTCGGGGGAGTCATGCTCCACAGAAGACAAAAAAATCTTTTCGAGCAGGTGGTAAAAGATTTTATTCGCATCAGTTCAAAGAAAAGTGCACCTCTGGTAAGAAATCCAAAGTCCTGATCATCATCATTGTCCGGTTACTTACGAAGCCCTAGCCTAAATCAACTTATTGTACTGGTTTTTTTATATAAACAGTGACCCGACATTTGGGGTTAACAGTACTTCGGTGCTATTCAGCTGTTACTTCTGGCTCAACAAATTCTGTACTTTAAACTTAGCAACACTATGTATTTATCTTTCCTACAATGCTTGACAGTTGTAGGCTATCTGCATCCATAAACGTGAAGAAGGTGGCCTTAAAACAGTAGGTATTAGGCATATTTGAATTGCAGGCAGTTTCTGGGCAAAGTTATTTTGGTTTTACGCACTTTTTTATCCTGCACTGGTAGCTGAGCCATGATAAATATCAAGATCGATGCCCTTTACCTCCCTTTTGGTGTGAAGCCTCTGTCTTGAGGATACATACCCAATGATGATAAATAGAAAGGTGTTCGAAGGCTGCTCCCAAGTGCATGCCTTAAATTCCTATTCGCAAACTATTTTCGATGGCCAAAAAAGCGCCAATTTATTCAACCCGTGGAGTTCATCATTAAACAAAACTCATCTGATATTTACGGCTTTGCTTCAAAACAATGGCTATTGATCTATTTGATGACTTCGTGTGCGTTCAACCTACAGTCTGTGATTCTACGGATGCAAAAAGCCAAGATTTACGAAAGATTGATAATCACTCGCCATCCGTCATCAACGCACGTACCAAAGGTTTGAAATATTAATGAACGCCCTTGAGTGAATTTGAAACGTATTATTACTTTGCTGAGAAATATTAACTTTTTTATAAAAGCGGTCAAGTATCCCCGTAAATGCGAGGAATAAATTTAAATAGAATCATCAGGTGATATCATAAGCATACCATTTTTTGGATAGTACGAGAACTATTCTTTCGTCAAATTTCTTTATTAATCTTTCTGCTATGGGATTACAATTAAATTCAGATCTATCTTGAAATATTGGTGCATATTTCATGATTTTGACTGTTTTCAATTGAGTGAAACTACATTTAGGTCCTACTTTATGTGGTTATCAAAAGCTTTGCCATAAGATAGTTCTCACAAGCATTTAAATGAAACATTTATACGAAATCAGTGCTCGCATAGCTACCTACTGGGAATGAATCGGAGTTAAATGTCCAAATCTAACTCTCTGATCGGGATTAAGTCTTTTCACCTCGTGTTTTACCCGCTTCCGGTCCTCTTGAAGTGTCTCGCATAAAAGACTTTTCCACGTACTCTTTTTTCAGACCTTGCTATGCTCAACATGCAACGTCAACAGCAAATTCAAGTGACACCTATTCAACCTGAAAAAGAGCGCAGAGCGGTGATCAACTCGGGCTCTAGGTTTGCCTCCAATATTGCGAGTTCCGAAGGCGTGGATATAAAATCTGCGGCTAAGGAATCAACTGCTGACGATATGGGGTCTCCCTCGCCTTTCTCTCGCTCTCTGGCCAAGAGTTGCAAGCGCGGTCTCAGCAGCCTTCTCATGCCGCCTTCAGTGCGCCGAAAACTGGAGGCCGTGGCTGTTGGTGAAATGCACGGCGACATTCCAGCGACAAACTGTGAGGCCGAGGCAACCGCCCGCTATCTCCTACTTGAAACAACCCGACAGACGCGCTCGGCCGTTCCATCGCCAAGGCACACCGGTCACACCTATGACCCAGGAAGTTTTGACGGCCAATTCACTGCACGCACAGAGAAGCCACTGAAAGACACTCATTTGAGAGAGCTCTATAAGGTTGAGCAGGAGATGCATGATATGTCCGATGACCTGTCCTCTATCTCCTTCACCACTTCTAGCCTTTCAGAGGTGGACGAACTCGAGGTCTCGCACAGCGCTGGTTGCAACTGAACATCAACCCTCTCATATTCTTCCTATTCTGCCTTCTCTGGTATTCCGTTCCCTCCTTTTCCCTCTGACCCTCTCCACTTTGCGTTTTCCGTGTACTGGAGTACACTGAGCCAAGCAGAATCGACCAGATATTAAGTCCAGTCTCTACATAGCCACTGCACTCCTTAAGTTATGCAAATTTGGCAGAAAAGCCCTGACTGCGTTTTTCTAGTGATATCCCGAGAAACTCCTATTTAAGACATATACTAGTTCCTGTTTTTGTTTTTAACTGGCGAAGGTGGCGCAAAAAAAAAACCTATTCTTTCTGACTTAGCGCACGCATTTGGTTAAAAAGCTCCACCCACCTTTACACATCCTTAAAGTGGTCCGTGGACAGATAATTCTGCTACTGAACCAAATTCGTAGATACTGTAACTAGGTAGGTTGGTTTCTCGCAACTCAACTCTAGGGTTAAGGAATAGGTAATAAATGTGAGAGGGGATTGGGAATACCCGTGATTTACGAGAGCAAACACCAAAGACGGTTAAATTGCAATCTCACGTATGCGCAATATTATATACTTCACCTAATCACCGGTGAGTGTACCCCTACACATCAAAAGATGACGGACTTGCGGGTGGCGCATATAAAAAACGTCACTGACGGTAACCTTGCGCACGCAACCATGAAACGCACCCCTGAAATCCCGATAAATGCACGAAGAAAGGGGATAATATAAGAAGTAAGTGAGGGATGTATCCGTATTTGTCACGATTAAATCAACAGCGCAAAACAGCATTTTGTTGACAGGTTATGGGTTCGAGTCTCGGGTGAGGCATCACCTGCGGTTGGGTATGACTGGCTGCTGACGGCTAATGAGCCAGAATTGGATATTTTAGTCTCCCTGGTCTTTGTTGGCATTTTTATTCAGCACGTGGAATAGTCAATGAGCATATCAGTCTGCCATCACTAAACACTGGGCAAGGTTATGGTTAAAAGTTACGGTTTATAGTAAGACCGCGACAAGTAAACTCGCAACACTAGCCTAAACCATTACCTAGATTGATAACCTAGAGTAGCAATCAACAGAAGACGTACTGAAACATAGTCAGCAAACGTTATTTTTCAGCTTATTACCTTGTGGATAGTCCATCTTTTTTCTTGAATTAGAAAGTTTGATCATCTCACCTCTCACATAATGCTATATCATCTGCAACTTATCATGCGAACACGCTAAATTTACCAGAGTTTAAAGAGGAACAGTGTTTTTATTAAAGGCAACTTCTTGAAGTGGTTAACTCCTTCTAAAAGCAACTTGTGGGAGATCTCACCTACAAAAGATATTACAATTTTTAGAAATATTATAAAATAATAGATAGCATTACTATTTTATCAGGTTTTTAAAATTTGAATTTTCTAGAGCAGTTGAATGCATGCAACGCAAAGCTTTGCATAATCCATGTTGCTGAGTCTTACATTTTGATTCTGGGGATTTAATTCAATGCTGGAAAAGTGTAACTAAAAAAAACTCTATTGACCAGCAAGTGCTAGGATTAATGGCTGAAATTCAACGCATACAAGTTGCTAGTATTGAGACTTTGTAAATAACACTCTTCTGTCGACGCTGTCACCAACACTATTTACATGTAGCTGCATAGAATGGCAGACCTTTTGTCATGAAATAATTGGCATTACCGTGCTGTTTACCAGTTTTTCGTGAAGAAAAAGTTTATAATTTCTGTCTCCACAGGTATAAAGCCTTACTAAGACTAATTTACATTTAATTTTGAGGCCATTTAAAAGCAGCAAACTGTTTGCGTTTGGTCGGCGAAGCGTGTCAGACGGGGCTTGCGAAGGAAGAAGATAACGGTCTTGCTCAGGTTTACTTAGCAGATTTTTGAAAACAACTACCAGAATTACAGCAGATGCCTAACTTATAAAATTTCATGAATTTCACAAGACAATTCATGTTACACGAAATCAACCCAAACTGTCTTACGCAAACTTTTACAGCACTAAAGAAACGACCATTCTAAAGAAGAAATTGGTTGGATTTATAAATTAATAATTGCAAAAATTAAAATCATTAATTTTCACTGAAGACCCGAGTGTATGATCACGGCTATATTACAAAATAGAGGCACATATGTTTGTTACCGATTCTTGTGACATAAAACGTCAGAAATTTGCAAACCAGAATATCAAAAATGTATCTGCCATTTTTCCCGCAAGCAATATGATTTCTCATATCCGCTTTTACCTGATTTTAATGAGTGCAAAACTATATTTTCTGTTTTCTTGAGAAATTTAGCTAAACGTTTTCTTGATTATCTTGATCTTGTTTATGTTATAGTGCACCTTAACAAGAGGTTTTGATCCGTAGTTTTTGATCATTTGGAAAATTCATTGCATCTAAGGAAACGTCGGCTTTTGCCGAGTTCTGGCCTGTGTTCCATTCAATTAACAAATTTGAATGAACTTTTATTTACCAAACAGATTTCTGCGCCTCACACAAACTTAACAACCTCTCCTGTGTGCCATGCTAAAACCTCAAATATTGAGCTCGGCATTTCATGAGTTAGGCAACCTACTGTATATCTTCAAGCAACTTCAAAGAAAACTTGCAATTTATTCCAATTTCTCCGCAGGGTGCAAGGATAATACCAAACCTTCAGAACCAGAAAGCCCAAAGCTCCAGATAAATTCCAAAGCTTTTCATAAACACAACTTTTGACAGTAGGTACGAGGGAACTCCTTACTGAGCTGTTTAATTTATTTAGATAGTTATATCGATATTATTAGAGTAAGTAATATTCTAAAATGTTCTCTTTTGGATTCAAGAGTTATACTACCTGACCTTATCATGCAACTTCTAGCGCGTCTGATTTCATTTAGTTTCCTTTATTTGCATCGTGTCTCGGTAGGGATTGCTTATTTGCCCCCTCCATCCCGGTGGAACAGTGAAACAGGATTCAACCTTTATATAGGTGGCTTCGCGCAAACTTCCTGTGTACTTAGCTTTACGGTTAAGATTCGGGTTACAGTTATGGTTAGGGTTAAGGGTTACCGTTAAACTTTGGGTTCGGTCTCTTTTTATAGCTAGAACACGGGAATATTTACTCATTTTGGAAGTTAACACGTGGTCACCTGCTTTATGAGGGGAGAGGGGGTTTTCTATACCCGTGTCCTACCGTTGGAAGCCATACAAGTAATTCCAAGGCCTGCCTCCATGTGAGCCCATCGGTACCACGTGAGGTTACTGCTCATCTCCTTTGAAGTAAGAGCGGTAATCCAAAAATCCAAATAATTGTAAACACACGGTGCCATTGTAAACATACTATGTTGACGGAACCCACTCGTGGGCGTGCACACCTCCACCAGCAAAACCATAAATTATAAACGGAATGTGTATTCTTAAACTAGTCTTATTCTAAAATATTCAAGAAATCCGTAATAACTCGCAATTAAATTAGTCAGTTTAGTTGAGCACGCGTTTCCGATTAATTATCATCAGTTCGGTGCCTTAACACATGGTCTGGTAGGAAGCGGGGGTATGTGTATTGCAAAAGCCAGTGGTGGTGAGAAGACAGAAAATGTGAGCAGTGGCTAGCTAAGTGAGAGCTTGAGGGGAGAGGTAGGAATATGAGGTGGAGACGGCGACCTTGGTGGGGGAGTAGGAGATGCACTTGGGGAGACTAAGGAGGAGGAGGGGGAGGATGAGGAGGAGGAGGAGGAGGGAGGAGGAGGAGGAGGAGGGAGGAGGAGGGAGGAGGAGGAGGAGGAGGAGGAGGAGGAGGAGGAGGAGGAGGAGGAGGAGGAGGAGGAGGAGGAGGAGGAGGAGGAGGAGGAGGAGGAGGAGGAGGAGGAGGAGGAGGAGGAGGAGGAGGAGGAGGAGGAGGAGGAGGAGGAGGAGGAGGAGGAGGAGGAGGAGGAGGAGGAGGAGGAGGAGGAGGAGGAGGAGGAGGAGGAGAAGAAGAAGAAGAAGAAGGAGAAACACGCTACAGAGAGTCAGCTGTTTTGGAACGATGCTTGTTGGCTTATCTGTCGCCTGAACTACTAGGGCATTTTAAAGAGTTATGGATGTGGCATCTCAGGGACCCAGCCCAGTTTCAGCACAAAAATGTGCTGAAGACATGAATAAAAAACAAAGTCACTCGAATATGTTTGTTCATGCACTGTGGAGTATCTGCGGTCGAAGCATATACAACTCCTCAGCAGCGTCAGCAAAAGCGATGCGTAGACGGGATTTTCAAATAAGTTGGCTGATAACTATACTAATATGCCGACTTTATTTTTATCAAGTCATGGAATTAAACGCCTATGCTCAGTTGAAAACGAAATGATAGCCGGAGTGGAAATAAGAGTTTAAGTTCAAAAGAGTTCAAAACCTTTTCCGTTGTGCTCACAAAATAACCACTACGAGTATTGGCGAGGTGAAATATTTTAAATCTGTAAGCTTTATTGCTTGTTTTCAGCAACACAGAACATACCATTTAAACAGCAGAATAATCAAGAATAGGCATTTAAGTTGGCTTTGGGTTTGTGTCAGAATTAGGATTTAAACACCTGGCTCTTCAGACGGGCTTAAAGTCAAAAGGCAAGTGCTCTTTGGTGGATAGACACTCACCAATCGGTTAAAGGACTCACTCGTCCCGTTCTGCCTTTGGGCTCACTCTTGAGGTCTGAGAGCAGCCGTACCGTGGCTAGTAGCATAGATATCCCAGGGTTTTTTCGTTGCTGTTATATTAAGTCGAGCGCTATCAAATCGGATGAACGTGAGGTCAGCTGAAATTTGAATTCTACGAAAGTACTCGCTCTTTCAAAAGCTGTCTTTGTAGCTTTGGTCTTATGGACAACTCTTCTGTCTTTCTTTCGCCATGTCTCAAGTTGGTTTTCCCTACTAGCCTGCCACATTTCCCCAACCCTGATGCAGTAATTTTATTGCAGTGTTCTTCGTGCAAAGGTACTATGTCTGATATTTACACCGTGCCAAACCATGAGCTCAAGAGAGTGTTATTCATGCTATTGAATGTGCTCTAGATTCTTCGTGTTCAGAAACCCAGTAATCTGCCCAACATCAAAGCCTTTCGGCGAAAATGGGTTCAGTACTCGTTGACGTGAAAGGAGCGAATGTAAACTTTCTGTGTCAGAATAGTGCAGGAGTGGTTTGCGAAATAAAATATCATGGCTGTTATGCGTTTTCTACCTTACGATTTTTTCACGATAAATTTATACAAAATGGACTGTTAAAATTCACGATGTAAGCTGATAGTCAATTATAAGCTTTGAAATGGTATCAAAACCTCTGAGCCATACTTTTTCAAGAAGTAGCAGAAGTGGCGTTCAAAATCTTCCCGTAGATTTTACGGGAAGGAGATTTATTGGTCTACTCGAAAGCAAAATCATCATTTAAATACTCTTCTTGGATAATTTTGCGATTCAGTTGACGCAATTTCATCAAGCTTTCTACGGTTCATGACTGCAACGAAAAGATTCTAAACATTTAGATACGGAAAGTTGGCTTCTTTAGGCTACGTCAGCTCGTTTAAACAACTGACAGAATCAACAAGGCTAATACACATCCTTTTCTATGAGTAAGCTGGTAGTTAAATCTCAAGCCGATGCTTTCAGCATGTTGAGTGCTTTACGTTGTTATTGCAAGCCTGACTCGAGTGTATCAGACTCGAACGATGCTAGTTCCACCTTGCAAATTTGAAGGTTTAAAAATTATTTTGATCCCTCAGTGAATTCACCAATAAGATAAGGCAAAACGATCACGAATGTTGAATAACCGAGTTTGTTATCATATGTTAACTTCGGAAGTATCACAAATCCTAAGGCCATCTTGCCAGCTTTTTGGAAAATTAAGCTTAAACAAAACCTTGAATTTAGCTTGCCCTGATCTGAAACTGCTGAATGATAATTATTGAACGATTTTTGTCAAATGACAGAATACTTCCAAATTATGCAAGCATGAATAGAACGGAGATAGAAGGTACTCATGTGGAAACTATTTTTATGAGAGAAGGAACAATAATATAGGTTATGTCAAAGACATTCACCATGACCGAAGGAGATTGACAGCGGCAAAATCTTACTGCCCGTAACCGACGGTGATAAGAATGATTTTATTACTTAAGCTAACATTTACCAGCTGGAGAGATGGCACATTAATACGCATTCCTAGCATTCATCTTTATTTGATGGGTATTGATGTATTTGATTAGTTACTTATCGGCAAAACTGCTTAAACGCGGTGATCGTCATGGCCTTAACAGCAACCTTAAAATATGTTCCTTTTTGTGTCGCCCAATGTACAAATACCGGACGTTCTTTGCTGGAAAAATCTCTCTTAAAATCGCGACCACTACGACAGTTTTCCAAACCGTTGTTCTTTGAAGCCACAGTCAAACCAGACTTTTGGACGGGCAAAATGAAATCACGTCTTTCTCCCCTTTAATTGAGAGAAAACTGATTGAAAGCAGACCTGATCTATTAGTAGTCAACCAACTTTGGTTCGAATGCAACAGGGCTGACGTGCCTGCTTCGATCGACGATTGGTTTTTTGGTTGCTTCCGTTTGTCCTCTATTTTAGGGCTGATTTTTCTTGCTAGTGAACTTAATTCAACTGTCAAGAATTCGAATACTACGAAAGCCTTCAAATCGCTGATACCCACCCAGAGAACCCAGCAAAGAATCTCAATCGTACTTGAGGCCCAAATGGCCCTCGAATTTTCTTGCCTTTAGCTAGTTAAATAAAACTAATATCCTGGACAGTTCTGTTTTCTCTATCCCTCTTGAGTAGCCTAATTGCCCTATATGCATGAATGCTATGACGAGAACCTCTTCAGAGCTGAATTCCGTTAAAGAATTCAACAATCAGAATCAAGCAGTTATTAGCTCCAAATGTAATATAGGAACCTAGGAGGACTAGGAGGAGGAGCTCGAGAATTACACGAGCACCCCTTTAAGACATGCATTTAGACTTCAAGTCGCTTAAAGCTTAGATTAAAAGCATGTTTTACGTACTTTATGTAATGCCGTACGAAGACTCTTAAAAATTTCAAACTAAACATGCTCGCATTTTCGATTAAATGTTCGGGATCCATCTACCAGACCTTGTCTGTGGACCATCTGCGCCGCACAATGGCACAGGTTTTTGTTTCCCATCCCAGTCTGGGTTAACAACTGGCTAAATAAAGATTGAGTCAGGCCAAAACATACCCTATAAATCTACCAACATTTTTTGGGCCCATTCTTTCTGCAAATATGTTGCTTTTAAGGTTTACATACACATCGTGGCAAGGAAACACACCGACATCAGTATAGGTGCAGAAGATCAAGCCCATGCCATGTTTCTGATGATCATACTGTTTAACCCGTTAGATAAACGCTATCGCGGGTTAAAGTCACTTTTGTGGGATATTGATGTGTGATTATTCTACTGTTAACATAATCAGCAAGAGACAACGGAGTCAAAATCCTTCAAACCAAGAAGACAGGATTGTTGAATTTTGAAGCTTGCTCAGTGTGCGGAACTCATACCACAGAAAATCCACTGATGTGACTTCAATTATTTAAAACATCATACAGGGAATGTAATGGTCATAATTTTTGATTTGGTATACAAATTCTGTCGAAAATTGATAGCAGATGCGACATTCCCTGAAACACCTAGGCAAAATTCACTAAACCCTCTAAAGAAAAGATAACATTTTGGCTGAAATGTCTAAGCTGTTATAGGGCAAAGCCATTGATGTCAATGGGAGTAAATTCGGGAATATACGGATGTTTTACTTGGTAGAAAAATTCAACGCACACCTCAGTGAGTGAAGATTACCACTGTGTGCCACACAGCGTTATGGACGCAGGGCGGTGACTTGCGCGTGAGTTAATTTATAGTGATGGCAGCCTGGTGCCGCACACGCCACACTCTGTCACTCATTATTTGAGCCCACTTGCAAAGCATAATCAAGACGAACGGAGGCAGACTTCGGCACAGTGGCCGACGCAGCCAATCAACCCGTCTACACCTGTCATGGTCCGCGTAAAATGAACCATGATTTTGCAGACACAAAGGTGCCTCTGGGCTCTTATCTGAATGGAAGTGTCATAAAGGTCACATTCAAAAGCACCCATTGCAGCCTATTTCTCTGACCTGATAGGATGGTGTTATCCTATCATGATGATTTGACCTCATTCTCTTCCCTCTTCTACGCACCAATTGACTTTCCAGGCAGGTTGGCCATCTGATGCTAGGAGCAGTCGCAAGTGTGTTGGTGCGACAAATAACTTTCACCTCGGCGTACCACCGTACCCTCGAGTTTATGGGATGTTTGGACACGGCGCGGCATTCACCGCAATGCCGACAACACAAATACACCATGCACATCCTCCGCTCCTGCCATTCTTAGCGCCACTGCCAACCCCACTACCATGAATGACCTCCCCCCAGCCTCTACCAATTTCTCCTGCCCACACTGGGCCCGCAACTTCAACTCACGCATCGGCCTGGTCGGTAACCTGCGAATCCATCGCACGGAGGCTGGTTAACCAGTACCTGGGGCTCCGACATACAGTTGACGCGCCCGCCTCCACTGCCCTCACTGATCCCGCACAATTACACACCGCATGGGCCTTTTAGGACACATGTTCCTCCATGACAACCTGCAGTAAACCACCGGAGGCTGAGCCACATAAGCGCACACCATCTACACTAATACATAGACAAAACCCTCACAATCATCATAATGTACCTTATAAAATAACGGTTTCCTAGAAACCGTGGCCTGGAAGGCTGCCAATCTGACGCTTGTGTGTGTTGTGTGTTTTGAGTGCCTGACCAATGAGGTGTAGGGGTACTAGTTAGGGGTGGCACCACACAGATAGCATTTAGTCGCTCCATTTGTCTCGTACAGGTGGTGAATGCTCCTGTGGCCGCCTCTAACTGGTACCCAACTCTCACCTGTGGCTCCTCGAAGTTGGGTTCTTCCCAGTGGCCACACCCCGGGCAACCGTCACGACTGGTGGGCTAAACCAGGTGAGGGTCTCCGGTGTTGTGTGTGCCTCCACACCCAGTATGTCTGACTTCCGAACTTCGTACCTCCCCCCTCTAAAAAAGTCCTACGTGGGGGCAACAGCAACCCGGTAGACGGTACAGGCTAACTTGGGTCGTTCTCCCACTAAAACAAACCTTGACCCATATTGGAGTTCGGCAGCCGTCTGGGATGTCCGAGCAGCCTTATTTAGGGCCAGCACTGCTTACCTCCTCGCGGAGGAAGAGGCTAGAAAAGGTGCCCTAAACAAATGCTGGTTATCATGTCTTCTGCAGCCAGCCGCGGCTCGCAGATCACAAAATACGTGGTCGTAAAACTCAAATAAGTAACAATACCACCGTCCCCATACCCCCTCGCCATACCCTCCAGGCTGGTCGGGTATGTACACTCATATTTGCAGCCTGGAATGTTCATTCCCTTTTAGACAATCCTAGGAGCATCAGGCCGGAACGGAGAAGGGCGCTAGTCGCTCGGGAACTGGCGCGCTACAAGTTGGACATTGCTGCTCTCAGCGAGACCCAATTCTCTGAACAGGGTCAGCTGGAGGAAGTAGGTGCCGGCTACACCTTCTCCTGGAGCGGCCGGCCAAAGGCAGAGCGACGCGACGCTGGTGTTGCCTTTGCCATCCGGAACGACATCATGGGACGTCTGCCCTGTCTGTCGCAGGGTATCAATGATCGCCTGATGAGCCTCCACTGGCCTCTTCGGGGAGACCAGTTCGCCACCATCATTAGCGCCTACGCTCTCCCAATGACGAGCTCTGACGCGGCGAAGGACAAATTCTATAAGGACATGCACGCCCTGCTAGCGACTGTGTCGATGGTGGACAAGTTCATTGTCCTTGGTGACTTCAACACCCGCGTCGGGACGGATCACTCTGCCTGACAGGGAGTGGTGGGTCCCCACGGTCTGGGTAACTGTAACGATAACGGCCTCCTTCTGCGAACCTGTGCGGAACACCGTCTCCTGCTGATCAAAACCTTCTTCCGCCTTCCGCCGCGGGAGAAGGCTAGGTGGATGCACCCTCGGTCGGGGCACTGGCAGCTGCTGGACTATGTTCTCGTCCGGAGGCGAGATCGACAGGACGTGCTGGTAACCAAGGCGATTCGCGATGCCGATGGTTGAACAGATCACCGCCTCGTCATCTCGCAGATGAGGCTCCTACTGCAACCCCGACGAAGGCCCCAAGGTTAGAGGCCACCATGTAAGTTAAATACTCTTTTATTAAATTTGCCTGCTCACTGTTTTGATTTCAGCCACCAAATAACTGAGAAACTGGAAGACCTGCATGCTCCAGATGATAATGCTACCGTGGAGACACGATGGTGTCAACTGCGAAATGTCATCCAGTCCGTCGCCCTTGAAGTCCTCGGACGCGCACACCGTCAACATCCGGACTGGTTTGATGACAATGATGGCGATATCAGCAACTTACTCGTGAAGAAGAATGGAGTACACAAAGCCTACATGGACCTTCGGACTGATGCCACCAAAGCAGCGTTCTTCAGATGCCAGGGCCTTGTACGGCAACGGCTGCGGGAGATGCAGGACGCCTGGATGATCTGATAGGCTGAGGAAATCCAGGGGTATGCGGACCGCAATGAAATGAAAAACTTCTTCAAAGCCATCAAGGCCATCTACGGTCCGTGTATCAAGGAGACCGCACCACTGCTCAGCTCTGACGGCACAACACTGCTGACAGAGAAATTGCAAATTCTGAAGCGCTGGGCCGAGCACTTCAGAAGTGTCCTTATTTGCTCATTATCCATCTCCGATGCTGCTATTGACCAGCTCCCTCAAGTGGACACGAACAATGACCTGGATCTGCCGCCTTACCTACCGACAACCATTTGGGACGTGCAGCAGATTTCCAGCGGTAAAGCACCGGGATCCGACGCAATCCCACCGGAAGTCGTCAAGTACGGTGGGCCCCGGCTGATGGCAGAACTCACAACACTCTTGCAGGAGATGTGGCGCCAAGGACAAGTTCCTTAGGATTTCAAAGACGCGACCATCGTCCATCTCTACAAACGGAAGGGGAACCGGCAACTCTGTGATAATCACAGACGCATCTTGTTGCCCAACATCGCCGGGAAGATCTTCGTCCGTATCCTTCTCAATCGTTTTAACGGTCACCTCGACAGTTCAGCCGTCGATTTCGACAAGTTCCGACGTATGCTCCACACCAGGTGGTGCAAGGAAGGTGACTTGCGCGTGAATTAGTTGTAAGTGAGAGTAAACTTGCGCTGCAGCTACCGCACTCTCTCCTCCTCCCCGCACTTGAGCCCGGTTTCAAGACAGAGTCAAACAAAACCGGAAATGGGAGAGGGTGCATGTGACTGGCGCGGCCGGAGCTGGCCCTGGGCGTACCACCACACCTGGCTCGGATCCCACAGAGTGGGAGTGCCATAAAGGCCACATTAAGAAGGAGCCATTGCAGCCTGACTCTCAGTCCGCAAGTCAGCCACTACACACAAAACACACATTGGCTAACCACAATGTCCGAGTTATCCCATCAGTTGGCAACCTTCCAAGCCACGGCTTTTAGCGCACCGTGATAGTTTCAAGCGCGTCAGATTGTTTATAGTGAGGATAATGCGCTGAGCTGTCGACCTCACTCTCTCCCCGACCCCCACCATCAGACCACTGTCCAAGCCGGTCAGTTGCCTGATGTGGGAGTGGGTGCATTGGCTGACGGATTGGCGTACCCGTCTTCGCACGCCACAGCACTACCTGGCCCCGTAACGCACATACCAGGATTTACTTACTCAGGGGATATGGAAGAGCCATCGCCATCTGACTCGCAGTCCACTGGTCAGCCACTCGACACACACATCACATACACTGAGCCGACGGCATGGTCCGGTGGAAGCGTCAGATTGGCAGCATTTCACAGCCACGGTTTCTAGGACACCGTGATATACTCTGGTAAATGGTGATTGTGAGGGTGTTGTCGATGTATTGGTGTAGATGGTGTGCGCTGATATGGCTTAGCCTCCAGTGTTTTACCGCAGATTGTCGTGGAGGCGCATGTGTCCTAAAAGGCCCATGCGGTGTGTAAATGTGCGGGAGCAGTGAGGGCAGTGAAGGCGGGCGCATCGACTGTATATCGAAGCCCCAGGCACTGGTTCACCAGCCTCCATGCGATGGATTCGCAGGTGACCGACCAGGCCAATGCGTGAGTTGAAGTTGCGGGCGCAGTGTGTGCAGGAGAAATCGGCTGAGGCTGGGGGATGTCATTCATGGTAGTGGGGGTGGCAGTGGCGCTAAGAATGGCAGGAGCGGAGGGTGTGCATGGTGTATCGGTGTTGTCGACATTGTGGTGAAATCCGCTGTCATGGATGCGCATGTGACCGAATAGGCCCATGCGATGAGTGAATGCGCGAGGACAGTGAGGGCAGTGGAGGCGGCGATCTCTGCTGTGTGTTGGTGCTCCGGGCACTGGCTCACCGGTCTCTGTACGATGGATTCGCAAGTGACCGACCAGGCCGATGGGTGAGGTGAATGTGCGGTCGCATTGAGGACAGCTTAGGAGAGATTCCCCATCGCTGATGGTGGTGGTGGTAGTGAAGGCGAAGGCGGTGGTGGTTGGGGTGGTGGGGGTAACAGGTGATGAGTATTGGGATGTGGTCTCTATGATGGTGGGAGTAATGGAATTGATGCCAGGAGTGAGGGTAGGGGAGTCAGAAGGAGGGTTGGCAGAATTTTACGTAGAAATTGGAATTTTCGGATTATTGGTGCGTTTCGTCCGAAGATGTCCAACCAGGCCGATACTCGCGCGGAAGATGCGTTGACAGCGCGGGCGTGGTGGCAGGGCCTGGGCATCGACCATGTTGGTCCGGGGCGCTGGTGACTTTCGTGCCGCTCTTTTGACCTTGGCGGCGGCGATCCGGTTTGCCTCATAGATTGCTGAACTAGTCTTCACGGAACTTCTCCATGCCGGTCTATCCTGAACGAGGTCCTCCCAGGTCGCCGGGTTGATTTGCAGTTGCTTCAGTGATTTCTTCAAAGTTTCCTTGAAACGTCGTTTTTTACCTCCCTGCCGGCGAGAACCCATAGCGACATCTCCGTAGAAAAGTCGTTTGGGTAGTCGCTCGTCGTCTATTCTTACTAGGTGGAAAACGGTCACCTAGAGAAGGACCTGCTCCTGGAAAACCAATGTGGCTTCCGCCGACACCGCGCAACATCCAACCTGATATTTGCCACCAGCCAGCTACAAGAGAAGTGCCAGGAGATGCGAGCTCACCTATACACTACCTTAGTGGTTCTGATGAAATCCTTTGACACGGTGAATCGTGACGGACTGTTGAAAGTTATGCAGAAATTGGGCTGTCCTAAGTGGATATCTTCTCCGAAAAATTCCGTGAATACTGAACCGCCAGCAGGCGGGTTTCAACTGTAACGCCGATAACGCCCATCAGATTATCAGGCCATGAGTATAAATGCTTATAGATTCTGCATCAGTTCTGCTTGGCAAAAATAGCCACATCTTAAACTTGTTGCAGACTGAGTATTTTCAATTATTTCGAAATCACCAGAAGGATAAAGGAGTAATTAATTTCCAATCGTTCAACCATGTGTCCTGAAGCCAGAATACTGAAGTTTAACTCTGCTCCGCCGATGATAGACGGAGTTCTATAGCATTAGGTTAAAGTCACCTCATTGAGGGAATAAGGCTTTCGCCCTTTCGCCTTTCATATTCAAAAATTGCAATAGAATAAGCGTTTACGACAATAAATCTGACAATTGTAAATGTAAGGTCATGAATATGTGTGGGCCAGGCGCAGGTTGCCGCTACTGCCACAATCTTCATTATATGTACATTAGTTTCTCAGCAAATGAGTATGTAGTCTGCCGTTAAATGTTCAACAGTTTCTGGAAGGACCACCACGTCAGGAAGTCCGTTTAATGCTCAAACGACCCTCTGTGAAAATGGGTTCCGAAGGACGTCTGGATGGAACAACTTCCTCTGCAGTTTAAAGGGCTGACCCCGCAGATGATCCATCCCAGCCAATTCGATGAAGTCAGCCATTTCCAGGAAGTTTGGATGATTTCACCGCGTAGTTGCCTGTGATTGAGAGGAAACAAATCAAGTTCAACGATGCTTGCTTCATAATGCAGATGACTAAGAATCTTGACCACCTTTGTAGCCCTCGCCTGCACTCGTTCCAGATGAATATAATCCTTTTTAAACAACAGACATCAGGCCTGAACAGCATAATCCAATTGAGATTGAACAAATTCCCCGTAGTTTTTTCAGAATAGTTCCTAATCAATCCACGTCTGAGTGCAAATATGACCTGTGTCACGCGTTGAGCTTCCTTTAAACACTGTGAAAATGAACGGGACTGCCCATCGAGGTATTGATAGGAATTATCCTACCCACTGGTCCTTCTGGTACGGAGTCTTAGGACCACACATTTCCTAACGTTAAAATTTAAGAGCCAACAAACAGACCAGCTGCTAAGACAGTTAAGACTCTCTTGAAGTGCGTGCCTATCGGCTTTAGATCTGCTGGCTCGTCTGCAAACATGAAGGCACTGTAACCCAGGTCGTCAACACAGTCGTTGATGTAGACCAGGAAGAGTATCGGCCCTAAGACAGAACCTTAGGGGACACCAATTAGAACTGGAGAAGTGTTGGTCTTGATGTTTCGATGCAAACAGTTTGCAATCTTCCTGTAAGAAAATCTGTGATCCATGTCAGCAGCATTCCTCTTAATCAAATTACAGATCATTTAAAGATTAGACGATTGTGTGGGAAACTTTCAAACGCCTTCTTGAAATCAGTGTAGATGACGTCAACCCTTCCATCTCCGTCCAATGTGTGAGTCCACAGCTCTGTCATGAGCAATAAACTGGCAAGACAAGAGTGATTCTGTCTTAGAGGAATCACTTTACCTCCAGGAACATCATGGTCACCTTCCTAATTATAGATTCCATTATTTTACAGCAAATGGAGGTAAGGCTGAAAGGCCGATAAGTGTTGACATTAGATCGAGCCCCACTATTGTATATGGGGGATGAATTTGCTGCCTTCCATTTGGCTGGTAGTGTCTCTGATTCAAATGACGAATTTAATATATGCGCTAGTGGTTTGGAGAGGTCATCCGCCAATTCCTTCAAGAACTTTGCTGGTATATCGTCCGGACGAGATGTGTATGCTTCTTTGAGATTTTTCAGTTCTCATTACACCAGCGGTACCGGGAAGAGTATATATTCAAACCCTGGACCGTCACCTACAACAGCACTGTTGACATTTTCAAGCTGAAGCTCAGTTTATTTAGGAAATACCGAGGCAACGAACTGAACCAAGTGCTCTGCTTGCTCAATATTTTCAATGACTTCTACACAATTCTCATCCATAAGTACTGCGACTGGGTCCTTTCCTTTTAATCGAATATTGATATATTGAATAAACTTTAGGCTTATTGTAAGCCTGCTGGATGATTCTGATTCATAGTTCTTTCTTACCTGATGGATCATTTTTTAAACAGCATTTTGTTGGCGATGAAATACCTCGAGATGTTCCGCTGCACCTGTTTCCCTGAATACCTTCCTTCTGTAACTGTCGTTAAGTTCTCTTGTTAACCAGGCAGGGGCGACTACTTTTTAATATTTTCACTGGATAAATGCGCTAAATCAGATCGAGTGAAATCGTCTTAAACGATCGCCAGTCATCCTCCGGCTTCCCTTTGAGCAAATAATCCAATTTCATGGACATCAGTTCTTTCTTCATCACGT
The DNA here is from genome assembly GCA_017591395.1 of Schistocephalus solidus. Classification (NCBI taxonomy): domain Eukaryota; kingdom Metazoa; phylum Platyhelminthes; class Cestoda; order Diphyllobothriidea; family Diphyllobothriidae; genus Schistocephalus; species Schistocephalus solidus. The sequence continues at coordinate 31,432 of WEDG01000783.1, read as the reverse complement.
TAAAATCAACCTTCCATATATTTCACTTGCCTTCCATTCTCTTCTGGCGTTGAGAATAAAGTGAGTAATCCCATAGCAGCGTTGTATGGTCACTCTTACCACGAGGTGCAATAGAATACACTGCGTCAAGGTTAGAGAAGTCCTTCGTAAATACTAGGTCCAATTGGCTCTCTGGTTCTCTTTAAATCTCGTTGGTTAGTTAAACTTCGGTGTCAGAGGTTGGTCGAGAGTGAGATCCATTAACTTGTGGCACCGTCAACTGTCAGATTCACCCAGTCTACTGTAGGTGCATTTAAACCTCCAGCAATAAGCACCTCCTGTTGACTTGCTACTTTCTTGCCCAAATGAAGGAGTGACTCGTCAGCTGCACTTGAAATGTTTGGTGGTCCGTAGATCGTCAGGAATTTTAGATTTTGTGAAAAATTCTTTTTGATCTTTATCCAGAGAAATTCATATTCAAGGAAGAGGGCTTGAACTCGTTCGACGGCCGAGATTCCTGTCCCGTATACAGCCACTCCACCTCCCCTGTATATTTCCACGGTCTCTTCGAAAGAGCTGGTATCCACCTATTGAAACCTTGCTTTCCGCGATTTCGGTTTTGAGCTACGTTTCCGTGAAAGCAACGACACCGGAGGTTTGGTCTTAGATTAGTGCTTTGAGTTTGTCTATTTTCAAAATAAAATTTCATCATTGGTATGCAAACTCCTCCATATAGACTTCTGTTCATTTCATGGGATTGAATGCTAGAATCTGTCAGTGCTTCTTGATATGAACTGGTGTCCATCCCAACCAGGCTGTGGTCTGATGAGTGGTCGTCAACCGAGTTCTGGAATGCCTTCCATTTGTTATAAGAGCTCTGTACAGTTGGTACTTCGTACTTAGCGTCCTCCGTCTCGGTACGGACCAGCCTTGATGATGTTGGTGCTGCACATGGCACCTTTCCCTTTCTTGGCACAAATTTTCCGTTATGGTTGTCGGCGACGACCATCAGCCTCATCTAAGCATATATGGCCACAATCTTAATGTACCTGGCATTTTTAAGGACCTGGGCATATCATATTCCAACGGTCTCAATCTTTCAGAGCATTGCGCCCTGATTGTCTCCAAAGCACACAGAACTGCCGGTTTTATCCTCCGAAATGTTAAAACTATTGATATTAGACTCTCCCTTTATAAAATTTACGTTAGACCTGGCCTAGAATACTGCTCGTTTCTTTTAAGCCTTCTGCGCGCTAGCGAACGGAAGAAAATAGAATCGGTCCAGCACTTCTTCACGAAAACATTTTTATCGTTGGAGCACCGTAATCTGTCATATCAAGAACGCTGTGGGCTTGTAAACATTGATACCTTATGGTTTCGCCGAGTGCATAAGGGACTCTTTTTACTGTTTAAGCTTTTGAATAGTCGTACATTTAATCCCCTTACCACTGTGCGGCAGCTTGACCATCCTCGGCGCAGCAGTCATCGCAATGTCTTTTTATTTCTTCCATTAGCTCGCACAGTTAAGTATCATCGGTTCTTTTCGGTAAACGCCATAGCCATGTGGAATAAACTTCCCCATAATATAAAATCCAGCGAAGTTACTCTTTGTTTAAGATAAATATTACTTGTTTTTTGCATTCAGAACAGTTTCCAAGAATTCTGGGCGCCGACACGGTAGAATCTGTTTTCCTGTTCGACGGAGTGCGCGGCATGTGAACCCGATCCCAGGTGTTAATTGAGGGATACGGCACCGACTCTGCAGCCTGCACCCGTTGACTTCTTCGGCAGACAGTGAGCAACCGTACATGGATTCAATCTTGCCTGGGGCAGAATCCCGGTTCCTAGCAAAGACAGAGAGACTGCATACAGACTGCAATTGTGTTAGGCCTTCCCTGATCTGAACTGCTATAATTCTTACAGACGGCAGTTTTTTCTCCTGAATAACATAAAGATAGGAAAAACACTTAAAATGATATATATTCAGGAGTTTTTTCACTGCCAGCCTTAACCCACTGAATATTTCATCTGACAGTGCCTGTAAACCGGCATTAAATACAACTATTATTATTAATATGTAAGGGGTCTGCCACAAGAAAGACTTCTTCATCAATTTTATTTCCACATCCTTTATTTGGAGCCATTTTCCCCCTGTTCTGTTCTTCTTTTCAGTTCAGTTCTCAGCATCCGCATTTTGTGCCTTTCCGTCAGTTTGTAATCCAGCTGAAAAAAACACATCCAGGTGTGAGCTGCGGAGATTCATTCTCCGTTCTATGAGGTATGAAGCCTGAATATCATTTTCCATCTTGAAGAATCGAATTTGACTATGCTCGGAAAAGGCTGAGGTCATGTTCTACCCTTTCCTTTGCAATCAGAGAAGTTTACTTGGGAACCCCTTTAAAAAAGAGATTTCGTTTTGGGTCAAAATGCCTGTTTGGTGACTTGGTGATCTGATTTGTTGATAGGTCGTCAGTATCAGGAAGAATTCTACTTTGGTCGACGATGCTGTTTACGTTAGTACGAGCAACGTTAATGGTGAACCCCTTTTGGGAACTTTGCCAATTTGTCTTGCAGTTGCTCCTGTATCACCAGCACAGGATTCCACTTGAGCATCTCTCGGTAAGAATGAGCTTTGTTCAGAGTTGGAAATCATTTTTGTGAAATCAACTTGGTTTTTTTCGACTTTTAATTCTTCCTTTTCGGTCCGTCAAATTCGACGAGTTTTCAATGTCGCCATTAGTTTTATCATCCAGCGGAGATGCAACATATGTTTGTGTATCCAGAGCATGACTGTTTCTGTCTGAGCTGGACTACTTTGGTAAGGTGCATGAGCAGGTTAGATCTCCTTTTCGAAGGAAAGAAATATCTACCGATTTACTGAGCTCTGTAAGCGCATTTTAGCTCTAAATAAGGAATGCTTGAGGAAACTTAATTTGTAGAGGTAATTTCTTTTGTTGGAATTCTCGTTTTTACGGGTTTCTTTTGCCGGATGAAAAATAAACCGTCTCTTTTATATCGGCCATTTCTTATTTCAAGTTACCAATCTCTTTCTCCATCAATAGGAATTGCTGTAGGAGACTAAAAGGCTCCATACACTTTTCGTCTTCGTAGGTGACATATATTAGTGATATCAGGCTTTTTGCTCGCTTGGCAGGAGAATAAGCAGTAACAGAACGTCTGCCTTTGCCATCCTTTTCTATTTGTATGCAATCTTGTTTGTCAGATTTACGTGTGGATGTGGCGAAGTGGTTAGGTGCGTCGCCGCGTGTCTTTTTGACGAGGTTTCGACTCCCGACCGCGGCATCAACTTTTTCCCGTGCAGATGAACCGTGAGCCCTGGAATCCATGCATGTGAGAAATGAAACAACCGAGGACGAGAAACACTCTGTCCGACAACGTGTGACATCTTTTCTGATGACACGCAGACCAACCCAATGTACTTCGGAGAGTGAGTCAAAAGCTATAAGGGAACTTAGGACGGACGAACAAGCTATCTTTTACCCGCTGATTAGGGGCGATCAACTGTCGTAATGAATCGAGAAGACTACAATGAGAAAGCCAAGGCTCTACTTGATGATAGAGAATTTTACAGACCAGCACAGGATGCACAAGCCAAAGTGGTAGCGAGTCGGTTGAATAAATTACTCGGAGAATTCAAACGCAAAAATGTGATTTCGGAGAACTAATGGCGTCAAATGAAGCTCTGGCTCACTTCTATGGTCTGCCAAAGGTCCATTAACCAAATTTTCCACTGCGGCCAATTGTCGCCCTGAAAGGCAGCCCCACCTATAATCTAGCAAAATGGATGAACTCAAAACTGAAATTCCTCAAAAACAATTTCCCTACCTCAGTCCGTTCAGCCTCCTAATTCCTAGCAGACGTCCAAGGTTGAACGATTCAATCGGACGAAGTGATGGTCTCTTTTGACGTTGCGTCCTTATTTTCATCCATCCCGCCGAGTTTAGCACAAGAAGTCCTGCGCAGTTAACTTGAGGAGTCATACGACGAAACCCAGAGTTCTCTCAAACATGAACACCTTATGAAGCTCGTCGAGTTTTGTCAAATGACCTACTTCACCTTTGCCAGAGAAGCCTACGAGCAGATCAAGGGAACTCCCCAATTTCCGGTTAATTGGCAGAATTGGTCCTACAGGAGCTGCAAAAGATCGCTTTCACCCGACAGAAGCTCATCTTTTGGCACCGTTACGTAGATGACGCATTTCTTATCGTGAAGAGGAGCATACTACAGCATTTCCATGATCTCTTATACTTGATCTTCCCGGATCTACAATTCACAAGGGAAGAAGAAAAAGCGCCCCAGCTCCTCTTCCTTGATTTACTCATCAGGTGACGTTCCATCGGCGAAATAGAAACGGCTGTCTATATGAAAGCGACGAACACCACACAGTTTCTCAATTTTAATAGCAACCATCCGGTGGCTCACAAACAAAGCTGTGTGAGAAGACTGTTCAAACGCATCCAGACTCATTGTAGCAACCCGGCGGAAAAAGCACGTGAGGCCCGTTACCTCCACGACCATTTTATGCGGAACGGCTTTCCGAGGGCATTCATAAGCCGATACCTTGTGTTTGTCCCCGGAGGACCCAACCAGCACCAACCCCTACGTTATGGCATGCGATGCCATACATCAAGAACGTGTCAGAAGCTAACGAGCGCATTTATACGGGACTTGTTGTTGGAATCGCACAGCAACCCAAAGCTAACATGCGCATTAGGTCATGAGAATCAAGGACAGATTAAATCCGGATTAGCAGTCAGCAGTAGTGTATCGCATTTCATGCCAAAACTGTTCCTGTAACTGCACAGGACAGACTGGACGTATGCTTGGATCGCGCATACACTAGCATAAGCTTGCTGCGAGATGGGGTGACGGTGTATTGTAAGTGACTGCCACACCTACGAAATGGGTCGCGGGTTGAATTTCACATTCACTAAGATAATCGCCAACGCCAGATGCAAGACAAGCCGAGAATTGGTTGAAGCCTGGGCCCCCAATGAGAACCCGGTCAATTGATTCATCGAGCTGGCGCCAGCATACAGGGCCCTGCGAAGTAATCTCCAGACTGGCGCCACTGGTGTCTGTTTGGTCCCTGCCCCCTTATAAATGTTACTCGTTTATATTGCTGTTTTATCTCTGAAGATGGACTTCAGTAAGAGGTCGAAAGCTCAGACGAATAAAGCTACGATTCCGGTGAACGCACAACCTTCTTCTTCTTCATTTATACACACACCTGGAATGCGGCTATTCACCTTCATTCGTAAGCGTCTCTGCTTTTAATACCTTTTATAATTCTATTCGAATGCATTACATTTATAAATATTCTTAAACAAACGGACTATGGTGCAATAATATTCAGCAGTGACACTTCTTGGAAGCATGCAACGACTCAGCCTTTGTTTTGACCTCCCCTTCCTGATTGAGAGCAGATTTAAGCAGCACACCACTGTCGTGAATTTTGGAAGCAGGTGAACGTTGAAGCTTGTAATTATCGTAGGGATAACCTTCAGGATGAGGAAGAATTCAAAGGGAAGGAATATTTGGAGAGCCGGAGAATCATCAATTCCAAGTAAATAACACCCAAATTTAGAGAATGCAAAATTCACGCAAGAGTTATTCCAAATCAACATGTCCTCTACAATAAGGTACAGGCTAAAACTTCGTAAACTCAAAGGAGTTTGTTAAAAGTTAAAAACTGGTCTGTGGAATTAAGGAATGAAGGGACAAAAGTTTTGACCTGAATCTTCAACATGACAGGCCAACCATAATAGTGTTTGTCTTCTTTTAGAAACAGTCGTTGAAGTATATGCGATAAAGGTAGCATTCGAAGGTCATGAATTCCGTATTAGCTGCAAAACTCAAATATCGGTATCATCTACGTAAAAATTGGGTGTATTTAGTATTTTTGTGACAGAATAAAAGCCCTTATCGCAGTTCGATGCAACAAGGCAGTAGCAAAGCATGCGCATTCCATTTGTTAGACGTTGAGGAAAATTAATTTGAGTATTTATGGATAAATTTAATAACCAAGAACCAACGCCGAAAATTCCGTCCATGCCCCGACTGTTATCACGCCTGAGGTCATCCAGTCTCTTTGAAATCTCAAAGCCTATGCTGCACAAGCCAGTGAATTAGTTCACTCGCATTGACTGTATTCTCGTTGCGTCACGATGAGTTATAATCGGTGGAAGCCAATTTTCTTGATTTCCACTGATTCTCCCTACGATGTTTATTGGTTTATCATGCTCTTGCAGCTTTGATTTGGGGAAACAAGCAAACAACAGGAATTCAATGGATTTACATAAAATAATTCTTTCCTCTTATTACGTTTTGTTAGAGCCTTATAAGAGTTTTATTGGCGTTCGAACCTTACAGAGGCTTCAAGAATCGGCTCCTTATTAATCAGCGAACTAGTTAGTGAATAAAACCTACATTGACTGTGTTGCCCATCTATTGGAGCTATATTAAATTTCATTTTACCGAAATAGCCTATACAAAATGCCGTTAGTCTACGAGTGAATATCTACTTACTCGAACAAGAGATATAATTGCAAACATAGGAACACCATAATAAACGGCTCTAAATCGAAGTAAGCCACGCAAGTCTCCTGGCATAGATGGATTTCTAAATAAATGCATAAGGAATTGCCGGTAGAACTTAAAATGTCTCTTTCATCCCACTTTTTATCTGTCAGTGAGAACAGAGAGCTTATATACCCATTGGAAAGTGACTCCAGGAGTGAAGAAGCAGGATAGCATAAAGCAGCTGTAGGGCTATAAACTGATTTTACTCATCTTGCAAAATGATGAACGTTCTCATAAAGATCGATTCATTATAATTTTTAACGAAAATTGCATTTATAGAAATTTAAACATGGCCTTCCTGCTTCTCAAATCTGCTGACTTCTCTAGAATTCTGGACCAGTGCTTTATAATGAGATGTGGTGAACGAGACGTCCATGACTTCCGTGTAAATGGCAGGTTCTCCCTTTTTTATTGATCCCCTGGTGAGGCTGGGCTTAGGGGTAGACAGTCTCCTCTTATCAGAACGATAAGCCCTCAAACCTTTCATCATCGTATAGCCAAGGAATAGGTCAAAAGTATAATATGGATGCGAAAATGCAAGGGCGAAAATATCAACGAACGGTATACTGCAGAAAAAGGTAACAACAGCATGAGAAAGAAAAGAGCTTTAGCAACTCTTCAGTGGTTCTGGGGGAACAAAAGTAAGACAGGAAAAGGTTATGGTTCACTGTTGGGACTCCGAAGGAACCAACCTCACAGGGTCCAGTTTCGGCTCCAGAGGATTTTCACAGTAAAAAACTGTATTTCAAAAGAAAAGAAGGCATATAGCCCTTAATTCCTATATCTCGCCTCTTTTTTTCACTTTCGTGGTTGTCAAATAAAACAACCATTGGTTTGTCGGCTTTTTGTGGTGATTGATTTCCTCCTTCTCACGTCTGCCCAATTCCATTTAATTCTGGACCAATGCTTTATAATGAGGCATCGAAGAATGTGCAGTTCGCATGGATTTCAGTTAAACCCTCGAGTGGGTGCCAGAACAACGCTTTTTGTATAACTTAAGAGTGCTTTGCCTCAGATTAAGGCTTCCGAATCCGATAATCGTATTTCTGGTTGATGGTAAGAAACGTATCTGGGTCCAGGGGAGGGTGACTTGTGCGTGAGCTAGTTCATAGTTGTGACAGGCTTGCATTTGCTCTTTCACATTTCATCTCCTCCCTCAATTTCCTAATACCGATTTTAACTTAGAATAAAGAATGATGACTGGATCGGAGGTAATGATGAGCAAATAAAGAGAAAGCTGTCTATGTCTGCAATACACAACGCAGGCCGCATTTTAGCTTAGACGGTGGTGATCTGGTTGGTTTCGCAAACGGCCGCCGCAAACTTCTCCGGTATTCACCAGGCAATTTGACCTGTTGTTTAGTCCAACAGGTATCTGTTTTTATTTGTAGCTGCTTGAAAGAGGTCTTTTGTGGTCTACATGCAGCGTCGTTTTTAGCGTTCATCCATGGTGGATTCACCGAAGATGAGTTGCTTGGATTTGCGCTCACCATCCACCATAATGATGTAGCAGTTAAAATACATGTTGCGTTACCTCGCCATGATGTGAAGACCTACAACTCGAATTCATTAAGCGGCTTTTGTTTTCGGCATATTGTTTTGCCTAATAAAATGCAGCGATTTTCACAGGCAGTTGATATGGAAGTAATAACGTTTCATGGCTTTTTCTCGTAGACCTTCGAGGTCTTCGCTCCATGGAATGGTGTCCTCACGATAACAGCCTTGTGTTAATTGAGCTCAGTGTTATGATGTAGACTGCAAGGTATGCTGGTCGTACTCTTTAAACTTCACGCAAAATGCGCGCGACAAGCGCGTGACAAGTGTGTGAAAAGTGAAATTTCATGGTCAGGAAGGCACGTTCAGACCACTTAATCCTCAATGGCCATCCTTCAGCCTGAGACACCTGCGTTTATTCGTATAATCCACTGGTGCCCTAAGATACCCATTATGTGCTGTCTCCCGTTCTCAGTACATGTGCTGTCTACCTCCCTTCTTCCCTTTGTACTATCCTGTCATAGAACATGGCTAGTCCACATCAATGCTTGTGGCTGGCCGAGGGTCAGACTGGTTTTGGGGATCTGGTGCAGACTTCGTCCTCGATTTTTAAGCTGCATGGCAATTTACTAGGTAAATAGTCGAAACGGTATGCCATTTAAAGATTTATGCCATAGACATTGACACGACTGTTTTGTATTCCGCATTGGATGTTCGCCGATGCAGGAGAAACGTTAAGTTCGTATTGAACAGCAATCTGAATTAGGCACTTCTACCGGCGAGAGGATGAATAACTCGTTGTTTGTCTGCTTCTGTCGAGGTACAAAGCGCATAATCGCGCGCGAAGAATGGTTCGTAGACTGTAGTCATAGAAAGATGAGTTGGGGCCTGTATTTTTCGGTTGATGAAAAAAAAACATTTGCAGGGGTATACGACTTTGAGATGCTTTTTTAATTTTCGCTTATCAGCTTGCCAGATAAGATTAGACTGAAGATGGTAGGACAGTACGCATTAATGTTTCACCGTATTTAACAAATATGAATGCTTCTAAGGTTCTTCAATTGATGCTGATGCATGCCATAAAGCTGTCCCGGAGATGACGTGCCATGTGCCCGAATCGCTTAAGACTATAGAATTTCCACATGATTTACCAGAGGCCATCGTAATTCACCGAATTGGTGTCTTCGCTACGGTCCATGAAGATATTTTACACGTTGGTGTGCGTAGACTGGCATGCATCTGTAGTTTTCAAAAAAAACGTTATTTAAGTAATTCTTCAAAGGGTTTTGAATTATTCTGACCTTCAATGAGGTATCCGTGCACCATACGGCTGCTGAGACGGTTGATAAGTGCGTGAGCGAAATCTACGCGTAAGTTTGAGTGTCAACATGCCTCTGGTGTTCTCATGACATGGATCCCTTTTTCATTTGAGTAGCTAAAAAATGTCACAACTTTAAATCTTCGTGATCTTGTTTGCCATCATCTTGTTAGCAGTAATTCTTCGGAAAAAAAATCGTCGTTTAAATTTACCAAATATCGTAACATGATTGGCAGAAGGTCAGTGCAAACATAAGTATATATTGGTCGCATTTATTCAAATACATCACGAAGTCGTGTCTGTATTTCGTGCTCTCGGTCCTTGTCGGATTTGATTTGTCGGCTATTTTCGGTCATAATGAGTGCACGTAAGGTTTTACTATCCTACTTTTGCGAGTTTGTTATGGGTCATTGCTTACATCAATTGCATGCTCTGGTTAGAACTTAAGCATCGAACGTTTATCCGGTGCACTTTTATCTGGTAAAAGTTCAATTAAAAATTACATAATTGTGAAATTGTTTCTGAAACCATCCTTTCCGTGACACTTGCTCATAATCATCGCATTGTTAATCCAATTGGCTTAAAAATATGATGTCAGCTTAACCTGTCAACGATAACGCTCACTTAAGAGAGAAAAATCCCCTTCCTGTCTTTTTATACAAAGACAGATGACCTCTGCTAGCACCCGACCCACCCAAACCCTTTATGTTCCGTGGGCTGGATGGTGCTTTGACGGGGTAGAGACGACAAACTGGCATGAATATTATTTGGCAGTTGATTGACGTGGCCCCCTCTGCCCCCGCCACGGGAAAAAATGCACAGAGGTACGACCCGCTTTCGTCTTTTCTGTACCCCTTTTTACGGTATTGATTTTCCCGCACTTTGAACCTCGCCCCTTTAGTCTTACAGCTGGTAATCCAGCCATACTGATCCTACGCTGTTCCCTCTTTCTCATGACATAGGACAAAAGGAAAAAATTAATGGTTAAAGATATTTTATTGATAAAGAAAAATAGATTGCGAAAAGGAATTTTTTGTGTTGTCTTGTGGTTTTTCAGGAATTTCAAGTTCGAGATATCTGGTCGGAGCCTTGGATTTGCACAGCGTTATCTCACCTTTTTGAGTTATGGTTAGATTTATGATTTGCTGACTACTGTCTGTAGTGTCTGCAGGCGCAATCCATCTTGCTGTTCTGTCAAGTGACTAGCTTCAGAGTTCTGTTGTGCTCCGACGTCCCATCAGGTGACCAGCCCCACAAAAGTCACTAAATTTAAGCTGATATTAATGGGCTAGCCAAATGCTTGTAAAATGTTCTCTAGGAAGTCTGCGTTTGAATCTTCTGTAAGCAGTTCAGGGAAAATCAATGAAAATAAAGTGTGGTAAGTTCTGGCAAACACAACAACTTTGGTAACAGGGAATTAGATATTCGCTGTTACTAATCCGCACCAAAACAACCAGACACAACCATGTACCCATTGTGCAGGTGGTTCATGGAGGCATTCTATCCGCTGGGTTAGCACCTCATATCTACTCGTAATATCTTCCACTGATTTCAGAGCTTGTTTTGCTATTATTAAACCAATATTTGAGAATTGCCTATATTTACAACGAATAATCCATGAATTTTGCACTATAGTTGCATGCATTGAATTCGGAAATTAGTTGGAGCTGTGCTTTTTTTTGAACAGGAAATCCTATGGACGATCTCATTTGGTCTTCTGAATGTTCGCAGTATGTTAGAAAAAGAAGATATTAATCCAGGGGTCTAAACTTAAATAAAATCAATCAGCACCTCAGCTCGAAGAAATTCGTATATGTTAGATCAGTACAATCCGTCTTTTAAATTCCTTTTTCAAAGTTAGTTTTAGCATAAAAAACCCACGAAATATGCACACAATAAACTCATCTGCGAGTCATCTCCAAGTAGACGAGATACGATTGCTAATTGAATTTGTAAGAAAAATATCCTTCCATACAGCTGACATCAGATAATGAATTGGTTGATTCTCCTCCTCATACAACGCTCATACACCCCTTCTCTTTTCCTGCATATTTTTTGAAAATCCCCCACAATTCGCTATTTGCGCATTCTTTTTGATACCTGCTTGAACATACTGTAATTTAAAGGGTAAAGTTGAAAAAAAAACTAGAAGCTGAAGAACGATTTTTGACAGGTGCATATTTGCCTGCTCACGCTATGCGGCACTGCAAATCGTTATGACAGTCTTCGCCCACGCAGCACATCAGCCAGTCCGGATGATGGTGCTAAAACATGATCAGCGAATGTAAGCACACTGCACGCATCTCGACATTTTATTATAAAAGTACATCAATTGGATATCGACTGATATTAGGGATGCTCCTTATGTTCTGTTAGACATTTTTCACGTCTCGGCTAACTAGTTTGTTCAGCCCATCTTTTCCGATCTGGCACTTTGATGAATAAAAGTATTGTTCACTAAATACAATTTATTCCATTCACTATCTCTATGCTCTTTTTAACCTAATTTATTGCCTAAAAACTGTTAAGACCCATGCATTCGCATTTTATTTTGTTGGTCACCAGCAAGGAGTTGGTAGACAAGTCAAATGATATGTAGTTGACATAGTTACGTTTAAATTAGGTAAGTCTATTTTGAACTAATGTCAAAATAAACGACCTTTAAAGATGGCATCTTCAACGTTTAAGGAACCTGGTGGAGTTTGTGGAACTTTTATTTCTAATCCTCGCTTCACTCTGCTCTGTAAATTTAGTTTGTTGTTATTTTATTGACTTAAGGGAAAAGTTTGTTGAAGTTCCAGTAAAAAAGGAAATTGTATGCCTCTTGAAATTCCAGTTGCTTTTCACTCAACGTCTGCATGGTTTTGAGCTCCTCCTCCGCCCTTCAGCCACAAGCTCGTAGTGGGTACTCCAAAACTTTACATGAAAGTATACCTTCTTGTTCCGCCTGAACTTTTATGAAGAATTAATTTGCTTGCTGAGTACTCTGCACGTAAGGCAAGCCCCTTCAGGTGATGTTTTGCAAGAGGTTACTACTGTGTCTTGGGAAAATTTTCAAAATTTGTATTTATTTCAGGTGTACCCTCAAAGATTATGCTTATGACTTAACTGGAAGAACAAATAATACTCCACTTCGTCTTTTCAATAAGCTGCCTTATATTTTTCTATAGGATCACCCTGTTGCTGCCTCGTCTGTGACACGGAACGTTGAACCTCTTAGACATTCCTCTGAGCACGTGCTACGATCTCAGCAAGCACGTTTATTTGTTTTATCCGAAGCTTTGTCCATAACCACCCTGTTTCAGGCAAGTCTGGAGACAACGTCGATGAGCAATATGTGACGTGTCTGGGCAAATATGTTATCCAGTGATATCTTGAGACCTACAAATAACAAGTTTCCTTCTGTGTTCGCGGCCGCTAACGAACGCTTTTTAGATAACGCCAAACCAACTGAGGTCAAAACTTTCAGGTCAACAGTAGGGTAGGCTTATAGAATGGTCTCGTCACCTGGTCTTGCGAATAGAGGCACTACAAAATTGATTTCGGGTTGTTTGTGTGAAACTGTGAGATGCATCGTCGCCCGGAATGCCGGCAGGTAATTTCATGTTTGGAAAACTTGTAATCGGTTAGTGTTTGCAAGTAGGCCATATTAGAGTGTTTTTTTAAGAAGACCATGTTTAACTATGTGGAGGGCTTTTCTAAGAGACATGAAGTTTCCAACTCTTCTCCTTTGTCGGGCTTCCTGTTCAGCATTTCCGCTCATTAGGACTTACAAGTGTGTATCAGTCACGGAAGTAGCGCAGGCTCTATCAACTGACTTTCCGTGATTTCGCACATTGTCTGTGAGGCTGATAGATAGTTCTGATGCTACAGAGTAGAATCATATGGCCACATTTTAGCAGCCGGATTCTATCGTGCTAATATTTTTTTCTCTGAAAACTAACAGGAGCACCAAGTTATGACAGAATAAATAGTGATCACACAAAAAGGCATGAGTGCATTTTCAGTCTGGCTTAAGAAGTTTTCCTAGGAAACGACCAGTATTATATAGTCAAGGTTATTTTGCCCATTGCTGGTAAATGGATTCACCCAGATAACTAAATCGACTTTTGGATCCTCAAGAATAATGGCTTTTTGGATGTACTAAGATGCCGTATCCAGGTGTTATGGTGCCTGCCAGCTTGCGTTTGTAGGTTATGATGTAGAAATATCAACAATACTGAAACCAATGGCCATGGAAGTCTTGAAACCTGCACTGCATGTGTACTGGCCGATGCTCGGGACGTCGAGTAGATGGGATTTGGATAAAGCAGTGCAATAGGAGATCCAACCACCTAGAGGACGATCATTTTAATGACCATTTCTGGAAGTAGAATAGTCGGGAATATTACATCCTTTCTCAAATAACTGCACTCTGCTAGCTTCGCAAGCTCTCAGAAACAAACAGCTGCTTAACTGTCAAATGTTCTCAAGACTGCTGAAATTCGTAAGCAAACAGCGGAATAGGTCCCGTCCAGTTAAGAGGGTCTGAACAGTTCCTGGAAAGTGGCTCTGTATGAATCAGTGTTGGGTAAAGGAAGCGCTTTATGCTCAAGTAGGATTCCATGTTGCTCTTTTCTGCCGAAGCTCAGATCTAATTACTCTGATTTTGTTTACTAAACTCAACCAGCAGTATCCTGAAGACCATAATTTGTGTAGTTTCTTCATTTTTACATATATTTCACCGTTAAATTAATGCCAACTAGGCTGCTAGAGCCCCTGTTCGAAGTGACTCCATCTGCTTCTTGGCGCCTTAAGACCTCTTGTGCACCTAAACTGTTCCTGTCCGTCTGTGAGTGTACTTTGTCTAGATCAAAAAGTCATTATTTGTTATTTTTGCGCCTCTGCAGCCTCAAGTAGGCTATTGATAGGGTCATATTGTTTATTCAATTCGTTATCTAAGTGGCAGACTGTATTAAGATTAGCTTTTTACACGCTTCTAGAGCTTGATAAGTCGCTTGTTGCTATGCTACTATAACGCTGCTATTATATAAGCCGATTATTTTCCTCCTATACTATCATAGGAAGTCTAATTTTGAACTCACAATGAGATAGGTTGTTTTGGCTGATCCATGTGAACTCTACTTTTACATGTGACCTTTAGAATGCCTCTCCTTTCTTCAAACTAACTTTTGAATTTCCAAATTTATTTAAGTGGGCCGCCAATATGGCAGACAGGGTAAAGACGTTGTAAAAACTAGAAAGATGTACAATCAACTAAAACTTAGTAGAACTTTCAATGACAACTACTAACCGTTATTCCTGACACCTCGGAGCTTGGTACTTTAACCACAATAACCACAGCCGCCTGATCTCCTGTCCTAGAGAGATGGCTATTGACAGTCTTGGCAAATAATGCATGTTTTAGTCCGGTCAGATGTTATTATAAATGCTTTTTCTTTGTTTAGCACCGCCGTACACGAAACAACCCACTGCTCTCCCGCCTCCCGTTTCCCCGGGTCCACCCCCCTCCTATCCGGCCACTGAATATGCGCCATACCCTGCGCCCGACTTGGCACCTCAGTATCCCGGCCCACCTACAGGTAGTTTTTGCGCCTTTTATCTCTTTGGTGGCCACAAGTTGAAAAAAAGTGACGCATTTATTTATCTCTTGGGTTTTTAAAGTCCTCCTAAATGTCCTCGGAATCGGACTAGATCTCTCGGTTGTTATGTTATTTGCAGCTTTTAGGTCAATTAGACGCAGTGAAGGTTCAGCTCACTCCTGTTTTTTGAACGTTGGGAGACGTAAAGCGTGATTCATTGGATTCCGACCGTTCATTACCCCCTCCCCATGTCGCTCAGTACCAATATAAACCACGAAATTAGGCGAACTTCTGGACTCAGCTCTCTGCATCGTAGTTGCACAGAAGTATTGCAGGACTTACACGACACACCATACTGGCATCACAGCTACCACTATGGTTTATCGTGTAACCCTAATCCATACTACTAGCTGCCTGTTTGTAGTTTACTGAATATTACCCAGATCTCCCGCCGTGGCTGATGGAATTATGCCCAAATATTCATGTCAACTTTCGGTCTGAGTCTATAGACCTTAGTTTAAGCTGATTTACTCCAGGCTAGCGATTAACTTCTGAGGAAATTAAAAGGCAACGATTATGCAGGAATGTTGATCGTCTCTAGAGGATAGCCTGTTCGGTAGAATTCTAATTACCAATATAAATACCAATACTTATTTAATCACCAATGTAAATGTATAATTACCAATTTAAAGAATCTGAAAATTACATTGCTAGATTTTATTTACCATTTTCGAGCAAACCAGTGGCACACCTTTTCTTTTTTTGCAAGCGCTGAGCCATTTGCTTACGAACCTACTCATCGGGAGGAGATTTAGATCAGGCATTTTCCTGTTACTCATAGCACAACAGTAAGCTCCAAGTCTGTGCTACCGCAGAGGTGCTTTCAGCAGTGGGCACAGTTGCCTATTTCTCGGCGTATTCGAACTTTCGAATTATCCCCACGTCACTTGCGTTTCACTCATGGGGGTTTGGTTAATTTAATTAAGACGTTGTTAGCGGATTCGTTTATGAAACTCAGCTCCACCTAATGCCTGCACTGAGCATAACACGTGTCACTGGCAGCATTCCGATTTTTTGTGTGTGAGAACTGCTCTCAGACCTCGAATGATACGGTAACTTACTCATACTCATGTAGAGCGATATCACGTATTACCTAGTGCAAATACAGACGCCTACCTCCTTCTCTTCACGTGATATACCGTTTCTTATATCCAAAATTGATCCTTCAAAAGACTTGAACACTCAAAGAATTCTGCTCTTTTTCTAAGGAGTTTGCGGGCTGCGAACTTCCGAGCGCTTTTTAAATCCCATATCCATGAATACTCTTTATGTTTTGAGTGTCAAAATGGCATCTGGAATTTTTTCTCAAAAGTATTTTTGGCTACGTTAAGGTAGCATATTTGGTGGGTTCAATGCTCTAAAAATCGCAGTGTCACCTTCTCGAGTCTTTCTGTTTCCCTTTTGATCATTTTCAGTAAGTGTTACGCTTTCCGAGTTGCTTCTCCGTTTCGAGTTTTTCTGCGCATGTTCTTCCCACCTGTTTTCCGAACATTCATACCAGACACTTGTTAGAAACTCCTTACACCGTTCAGCGAACCAAACCTTGTGAGTGATGATCAGGCTAAATAAACATTGCCGGCAAAGACACGGAAGACTGGAATGGCTATTTCCGGCTCATCAGCCAGTCATACCCAACCCCAATGGTGCAGCACCCGAGGCTCGAACCCGTGACCTGTTGATCAGATGTCCAACGCTCTGACCACTAAGGCACGGGCTCGTTGTCTTGCCAGTTTAGATCGGGAATATTGATACTCGTTGGCGAACGCTTCACCGATCGGTCATGTGACTCGCTCGTCCCGTTCTGCGGGTTCTCGTGTTCGAGCCTTGGGTGGGGCACCACCTGGCTGAAGACAGCTAGTAAGCCAGGCATGGGCATTCCAATCTCTCTTAACTTTGTCGGAAAATTGTATCTGCCTATAATAATAGCCGCTATGCGGCTGCTGGCGGACCTCGAGAATGAGCCCCAAGGCAGAACGGGACGAGTAAGTCCCGTAAACGATCGGTGAAGCATCCATAAACCAATGTATTTGTTCTGTCTGTTGAAAGTGATAACCGTGCTGTGTAGGTGCCCACGAGTAGTGAACTTATAGAACAGAAAATCAAACTCCTTTAAATTTCACCCAACAGAGCCTCCAACTCTTATCATTAACCCAATTAAACAGGACTGAGCGCTAAGGCCGCACTTCAAAATTACCTCGACTGTCAGTAAAGCTAGATGAGGGGAATCGTCATGTCTCCAAAGCTTGGGCATTTATATGTAGATCCTATCTAGGTTTCAGAAGGGGGTCCGACTGTACCGCTTTACAAAGACGGAGATGTCTTTAGGGTCAGCTGATGCACGCTGTTTCATCGTTAGCCTTTTTGACTTCAGTTGACAGCCATTCAAGTGATGACTTTTAGTTGTTTGTCATGGATTAAAAGCGGGTCACGTGTACAATTGACAAGTCTGAGTCAAGACTTTGACATTTGGGCTTGCCTTGCATTCTAAAATGGGGTAAATGGTTCTGATTGCTCCATTTTTAGTTTTTCTTAGAGCTAACAACCATTTGCTCTCCATCCCCCCTCAAGTAAAAAATTCTTTGAGCGGTACGTCTACTCTTGTGTTTGTAATTTGGCCCCTCGGTTCGTTGAACATCCGAAACAGCCAGATTGGCTGGACTTTGTAGGTTTTCCATTCTGTTGCACGCTGCTCTACTCTGTCAAAAATTTACCATTCCTTTATAACCCCTTTTGTTTGACCTTATCCATCGGTCAGTCGATGTCATTTTGGGTCCAGAGACAATTTTGCCCGTCTTCGGATCCCTTCCACAGACCTGTATTTGTCCTCACTGCCATACCACTGTCACGAGCGACATCATTTATGAATCTGGTATACTGACGTGGCTTTCCTGTGCGCTCATATTTATCCTTGGGTAAGTGATGTTTTTTAATTAGTCGATAACTCAACTGGCTTATGTATTGCATATCCTTTTTATTGCATCGCCCACTCACCCACCCCCCCCCCCCGCCAAGGACCCCGCCGCTACTGTGTTACACAAAAACCGCGATAATGGTAATTCATAGTGTGCGTTATTGGGGCTGCGCTGGGACCGTGAGAGGCCTTTATTACCGCCCTGTGTGTTTCGCGCGGACGGCTCAGGTGGCTGGGATCTGGGAAGAATTGAGGTCGACTGTTCATTGCATTTTTCTCACTATAAACAATCCAACGCGCTTAAAGCTATCACGATGCGCCAAAAGCCGTGGCTTGGGAGGTTGTCAGCCAAAAGGATAACTTACTGTGCGGTCAACACAGTGTTTGTGTGGAGTGGCTGACTGGCGGACTGAGGGTCAGTCTGCAGGGGTTCTTTTTTAATGTGGCTTCTATGGCACTCCCACCCCGTAGGTTCCAAACCAGGTTAAGCAGCACCCTTAGCGGCGGCTCTGGTACCTGCGCCCTCTCTCTCCTCCGGCCTTCTTGACGCCGGGCACAGAGGGCGAGGGAAGAGCGTTTGCGGTGGCTGCAGCGCAAGTCTACTTTCACTTAAAACTAACCCACGTACATGTCACCGTTCCTGCGCCATCATGCTGTGGATCACATGGTGGACCTCGTCGGACTGCGGTGGTGAAACTCGTTTCGTACACGTAAGATGCACTTTCGGCCAGATCAATACCTGCGCTCGATCATCAAGTGGCTGACAAGCCTGGACAGGACACTGGTTCTTGGGAGAGAAGATATGGCTCTTGATCCTGCTGGGCCTTTGCGCTCAGTTTCCCCAGCATAAATGTGCTTTTTACGTATCACGACGCATTAACAGTCGAGACCTGGAAGGTTGCCGACTGACAGGATAATTGTATCTTACATAGTACCACTAGCAAGGCTACAGTGTTGAGCTACTGGCATTCTCACTTGTCCGAAATTCGAGGCTCCTTTTCTGGCTTCCAACACGTGTACCGTTAGGGCCTCGACCAGTGGACTTTCTGCTTTCAAAGCTTATCGCACATGCGTGCTAATCATTCGTTTAAGGAAGCAAATTGTATTTTGGCACTTTGAACATTTAACTGGGTTCATACCCTGTATTTTTAATTTCATGACCATTTTCTTAGTGAGTGGGTTAGATCATGTCCTCTGGAGCTGACGAAAAGTGGTATTAAAAATCAAAAACGTTAAATTACGTAGGAAAACTATATTCTGTCATTAAACAGAACTAACCAAATTTTAGTGCTTCTCATAGATTTTCCGCCACAAATTACCACTATCCCTCAGAAACCCTTATTTCACTCCCTATCAATGTTCGGATAAACCCAAGACAGCCTGAAGTGGGTGTGTTCGCGATAGCAGAGTCCATATTTGGACATGCCTTATACGTACAGAATCGAAAACGCACGAGCCAGATCCATATAAGACGTCGTAGCTTCCTCATCAGTACTGACTGAGGGTGGATTATCCCAGCATATGGCAATCTGTCAAGGCGTGACTGTTAGCACGTTATATGTTCTAAACTTATTTAATGGAGTTGGTGAAATTGAGTGCAGTTGCCGAGGTGGTTTAAGACCTCCCTCCAACACGTGGCACGCGTAACAGTCCGCATCCCAACACTCACGGTCTTTCGATGATCAGTCGGACGACCTTTATGCAAATCGAATGCAGCTAAGCTGCAGCTTCCTGAAGGGCGTTTGTCCAACCTGGTCCTGATCGTCCACGACATGTGCCTCCCCTCCCCTCTCTTTTTCAGCGGTGACCGCGCGCCCGTGTAATTATGTCACTTAACTCTCCTTTGTCTCCTTTATGTGATCAACCGTTCCAGTTCGCCTCCATTAAAAAGGATTCGTAAGACCTTTCTGTAAATTTTTCCTCACTCATTCTCAGACAGTGGCCTTTCGTGTCTTATTTCAGGGGCGTCTTATTGTGCTGCCTTATTCCTTTTTGCTGTCCACCCTGTCAAGACATTCGACATGTTTGTCCGAATTGCCACCTCACCCTCGGCGTCTACAGGCGACTGTAATCTGTGAGACGTCGGTTTGTCACGTCGCGTCGATCCTGTGGTACTGACTGTGATAATGATTGCTGATCTTCCTGTTAACGATGATGGCGACGGTAACCTTACTACCCTGCGCGTCCCCACATCTCTGTCCCCGTACTTGCCGCCTCTTTGAAAAAACGCGAGACTCTTCCCTCTCTTGCCAAGGTCTTCCTGTGCCTTAGACTTGCTGTTTTTCTTTAACTTTCCAGCTTCTTTTAAGTATTATATGCCTTTCCTCTGCGTTCTCTGTAGATAACTCAATGGGGAGGAATGAAGCGTGCAACGCTTTTCCTCTTCCATACGGACAAATTAGGCCACTTTGCAGGGAAATAGCCAACTAGCCTGCCTTCGATGCGATGTAATTTTGGCAAGGCCAACCAGCTGAACCGGGGATGGTTGAGCTTGCGTTGGCCACAAATTCTCCATGGTACCAGAGGGCTTCCGACTAGATCTTACACACAGGGTTGCGGGCTACATAAGAGTGAATTTCGACTGGAGTTCTCACTTGGCAATGGTCAGAATACATCCATATTTCGGAAAGCAATTAATCGCACAGGCAGGCACTGCTACCCCTCCCCCCTGTGAGCGCGGTTTCATCTAGCACTCGTGATAATTTGCACGCGAACTATTCGATAATCCGAGGGGCAGTGATCGAAATGGTGATAAGATGCTGATACTATTCACGTCCTTTCGGAAAACGAGCGAGCATCGAGGGGGCTGTTTGTCGGGAGGCCATACGACTTAAATCTGGAGACTTTCCGTTTATTCCCTCAGGCGGATTTGCCGAAATTTAGTGCAGTAGCCAGCGCACAACGTACTGTGATAGGTACAACCCCATGGTGATATGGAGCAGAAAAAAGTTCGCGGGTGCATTCCCATAGGCATCCGGTAAGCGGTACATAATTGTCAACAGTTATTGCAATGTCGGGAGCCAGTTTTGGCGTGATGGTGGCTTGCAGAGCAGTAACTCTCCCAGAAGAATTACAGTTAATCCGAAAAGTCATCCACTTACAGCCGTTCCTTACCTTCTGGTTTTGCATGGCTCAAATCTCATTCGTAAAGGACACATGCACAGAGCCGTCTTGCACACTTACCCCCAGTCCTTTAAAGCGCTCGCATAAGGCCGGCCGCAGCGGCCCCCGGCACCGCAATAATCTAACTCAGCTTTTAACCTCAAAGTCTAGGTTCGGAAAACGGAAATTGGTTTTTCTCAAAATCTACTTGCATGGAAATTTTACCAGTAGTAGAACTTTGTATGTCGACAGACCCTTATCGACGTTGCGCTCGTGGGCAGAAGTTCCTAATCTGATGGGACGAGCTTCGACAGTTCCAGTGTCTCACAGTGGCCCCGGGTGTGCCACCGACGACTCAGCTTAGAGTGCAAATGCAAGTCGGCAGGGTTGTTGAGAGTAGAAAGCCAGCTGATGAAAACAGCGTGCCCCAGCGTTGAATAACCACCGGGCACCAACCGTATTCGTAGTGTTTAGTTCCGAATGCGGTCGCTACCTTCTCTTGGAATAACCAAGCACCAGAGGTCACATTGCATGGGATATTCGAAACACGGAATGTGACTGGAACGCATGATTACCGAGTGATTTTCGTGCCTCACCCTCTGCATTCATACCAAGAGACGAAGGATACACCATGTGAGGACACTAGCCTCTTTCTAGTCCGCCCGACTTCCACAGCTAAGGTCTAAAAATGACCGACTTCGAAGGGAGCTTCAAAGGTTTTGATTGCAGACACTTCTTATCAATCCCTGACGGGTTGTTTTGCACTCGCCAAATTTCTTATCGGCTAAGATAAATTTCATGAGCATATGGTGAAGAGGCATTCATATAATTGACAAGTATAAAAGGTTACTTCGTAGAGTCACATCGGAAGTTTCAAATAATAAGGCTCTCTTGGGGATGAATGGCCTGACTAAAAGTTTATGCTAGAATATTCCAACAGGGTAGAGTCTATCTTTGACAATTCAGCGTCTACACTGGAGTCATCCAGTTCGGATGTATTCATCAGTCGGGATTCGTTCAGGGGCACCTTCCGGGCCTTAGTGCGCGAAGTAGCAGGAATGGCGGAAGCCGCAGCGTTCGAAAGAGGAGTCCCATTGGCAACCTTTTGGCCTAACTCGAAAAATTGGTTGGGGTGAGTTATGTTCACGGCAGCTGCATCCTCGGGTGAAAGACTCGGATGCATCGCTTTGAAGTATTCTCTACAGGCGAGCTGGTACTGTTTATCACGCGCTCGTGTCACGATCGCGTCCACGGCCTCTGCGGTGAGACGGCCACCGAGAGTGAGCCGTTGGTGAAGCAACTCTGGATCCATGTGTTTGAATGGACAGCCGTGGAATTCCCCAACACCGGGTGCGGGCTGCGAAATGATCTACAAGAAAAGAAGACAAGTAGGTCATTCTTTGAACACCGCCAACACGTCCTCTGCACGCTACATTGAGGAGTCATGTACTTTATAAATTCAAGGTTTGAACTGACCGGCTCAGTGCACAAGGTATTTGCACTCCAATAGCGCACCAGAAATTATAGTGACGCAGCACAAACCAAATATAGGTATCGGCGCCTGTTTCACGAATGAAAAACTACTGATCCCCGGTTTAAAACAGTCCAAAGTGCTCGTCGACCATGGTAAAGAATTGAAGCGAATGTTCACATAAGAGTAGGGATGAAGACTGTTCGACCGATGAAACTATTTCTTTATTTATTTGAGCTTTCAAACTCGTACAGGAGTACATCGTGGGAAGAAAAAACATCAACAACAGCTATAGGGGGTAAGAACCAATCAAAAATCAGTAACCCCAGTCCGGAAGTGACTGCGCAGGAATCTGTATGCCAGCAACAAATCGAGTTTTCGTTGGAGGCTCAGGCTTCAAACAATTCGCTGTCTGTCTTGCTGCGGGTTTGAGCGATTATCTTCGTGAATGCGAAGTTCAAATCGTGAGCCAGTCACCTGTGTTTATGTCATCCAGTCACAGAGACATCTTGTTTGTGTATGCACGAACCGAGCTTAAGTTCAGTCCGAAAGTTTAGGTACGAAATGCGATGCACTTCACCGGATTGCTCACTGGGATTTCATCAGTCCTAGTTTCATCACCCTGCTGTGCATGGTAGCTTAGGACTGGTGTGTGATTCCGATATCCATTCCCGCAGAAATGCGCTGGGTTGTCTCTGACACGTTCTTGATATATAGCAGATCAAGCCATACCAAAGGTGCTAATCCTGGCTGCGCCCTCTAGGGGCGAACACATTGGCATTGGTTTATGAACGCCTTCGGATAACCATCGCACAAATTGGTTGCAGAGATCTCGGTTCTCGGACGATTGCCCCCGTGAATTATACATTTGGGAAGATTGGGTCGATAATATTGTGGAAGGTGTCCATAAGCCAATGCCAATGTTTTCGCCCCCAGAGGGCGCAGCCAGAATTAGCACCTTTAGCTTGATCTGCCATGTATCAAGGACGTGTCAGAGGAAACCGAGCGCATTGCTGCAGGAATGGGTGTCAGAATTGCACCCCGGCCCATGCGCAGCAAGGCCTTGAACCTGAAGGACAGATTAAATCCCAGCGATAAATCGGTTGCAGTTGCACTTCGTGGCTAAACTGTCATTTGGACTACAGGTCAGACTGAACGCAAACTCGCATATATAATCATAAGCTGTCTGTGCGACACGGTGACGGATTACCACAAGTGGCTGCGCTCGCCTACGAAACGGGTCACAATTTGAACTTCGCAGCCAGGAAGATAAACGTCAACGCCAGAGGCAGTACATCCCGCGGATAGACTGAAGTCTCGATCTCCGATGAGGACTCAGTAAATCTATGTATAGGTCTGGCACCGGCCCGGAGCATTCACTTTCAGACAGGCCTGTTGTCGCTTTTATTTCTAACGATGGGTTCTAGTAAAAAAAATTAGAAGCTCAGATGAACAAATAAATAATTTCGGCAAACGAGTCGCCTTCTCTACTTATAGGGTAAAGAAGCGTTAGTAAACCGATTTGGACATTCGGGGCGGAGCCCCGTTTTTACCATTTTTGTCGGGACAGCCAATGGAACGACTCAAAACACTAGAAAAACAAAGGAAAAATTTTAAGAGGCTAGAACGGAAGGGACCACTCATAAACTTAAAGAAAAAGTAATTAAAAGAGCAAGGACGAGTTTCGAGTTAGTTTTTCAGATGAAAAGGAATCTCGTCCTACGAAGAATAATTAAGTGAAATTTCCAGAAAGATAAATATGTATAAGAGCACTAGCTTCTCAACGGAGCCTAGGCTAAGTTTAGCCGAAATCAGACGTCTCTACGCTATTGCAAATCATACGCCAAATCTGTTCATGTGTGCGCATTGCGCTATAAATGATCGTTAACATAAGCAAGATAGATTTGAAACAAATCCCTTCGGGAAAGAGAAAATTGGATTTAGCGTCCGTGAAAACCAGGTGAGGACATGTATGATAAATTGCAGTTCTCAAAAAAATAGGTGGATTAAGCTCTAAAAATTATTTGCGTTTTATGCCATAAAATTCAAAAAGAAACTTGTTTTTTACCACAGCGAGAATAAGAAGGCGTAAACAAATATACATATTGAGTACTCGCGATGCGCTGTCACTTTCCTTCGTTACGTCGTAAGATGAAGATGTCCAGGCAGTTTCTATCTGCAATGGACTATGAACGGATACGGAAATTAACAGTGGAAGTAATGCCTCCTATGTTTTTAGCGGGGATTTTCGATATCACTGTGGTGCCTTATAAATGATAGAACCGCGTACAGAAATAAGCAGGGCGGATCAAAACTGTCCGGATGTACGTAACATTATATGCGCGTTGGGACTATTCACAGGGAACGTTCGCCAATGTCATCTATGAACGTCACTACGAAAAGATGAATTCTGTTCTTAAAATAAAAAAGGCCGATCAAGCCGTTTAAGTATGAAACTTATTACATAACTTTGTTGATAATAAACCTTCATTCTGGAAGAGCAGCTTACCCTGCGATGAGGTCTTATTTGTTATCACATGTGAATTCGACCAAGATGGTCATCATAAGTAGAAAGAACGTTCCAAGAGAGCACATTGTGCGGATGGCAAACCTTCAAAAACCGTCGGCGGCTTAGGGTTCGGAGGGCTAGCAAATTCGGAGAACAGCCAGTCTGGACAGCCGACTACGGACACCATCAAAGGCAAGGTTTTAACGATATTGTGAACCATATCTTCGATTACGACAGCACACCGAATAGATATCATAATTGGACACCACAATGCTCTTCTTAAGCTTAAATGAGGTAAGAAACGAATAATGTTTGGAACTGTAAATCTAACCGTTTAGACAAACAGCCAGCCTCTCCTCTCCTATTTTTATTCCCGCCGAAAAGCCCGAATCCTATTTAAACCCTTGTTTGTGAGCATTAAAACGCAAGCGGTACACAAGATATAGTACTGTTTTTGTATTTGTTCTCTTATTTACTATTTCCCGCGCCCCTTTCTGAACGCACTTTTATAATTGGGGCCTTATTTAAGGATCTCTAATAAAGCCGTTTTCTGTAATTCAGTTTTCGCTGAAAAATTATCGCCATATCTTTTCCCCACTCGCCAATACCCTGTCGTTCAGGAGGTTCATCTCCATCACGTACAGTACTTATTAGGCCGTTAACACCTTCAATGCAGGGCAATATTCTCAGAGCAGTCGACCGTTTTACGTGACGGCCAGTTGTTATTCCGATATCGGATGCCCCGCCAGAAAATATTGCCATGATCTTTCTGAATCACTGGAGTACACATTTTGGTGTGCGAGTCACCATTACCACTGACCGTATTGGAGGTGAGTCTTGAACGCAGAGCGCTTATATGTATTTATGTAGCCTGGTAAACTTTGTCCAATTCAATTTAGGTAACTCTGGATTGACATACTGCATATGATCATGATATGTAAAACAATAAAGTTAACATCAATCCAACTTAAATGGTTTCTATTGGCAAAATACCGGCCGATAAAAATGCAAAGCACTATACGCATCGAAATGCAGGAGCAGATTCTGTAATACTGTCGATAAAAAATGTGGACAGTAGTGGGTAAAAAGTCTATATAAAAATAAGAATGGTGTGTCAACTTTTGACAGAAGCAGCCTGAGATACCTAGCAGACATAAAAACAGGCTGGGAAGGGTTCATTGTAGACGCTGGTGTACACACCATAGATGGTGGGGCGACCATGTTTCCTGGTGTCAGTTATGATTCATTCAGGTAGTTCATCTTGCGTATCATGCACTTCTTATCTCGAAAAATTATTGATGGTTCTTTGTGAATTGCTTCAGTTCTGCGTTACGCAACCAGTCAACAGAATATGAGCTAAAGTCAATCCGCAACAGTAAGCACAGAATGCCAATGTGTAAGCCTCGTAGGGCAAGGAAAACACAAATGCAAAGCGTTGCCCTACATCTCAATGAAGGAGGTGCTTAGGAATCAGTCAGCCCTGCGGACTAGTCTTCATCATTGTGAGTGCCCTTAGAAAATGTTTGCCCTTATTCCAAAAAACATTTCCTTTGACGCAAACGCAAACAATTGTAATTGGTTAAGATGACAATACTGAAAACGCTGCAGTCGTTTTAGTAGTATGCTACTACTCTATCAGTAGGGAAATAGACGTCATTAATCACCAAATGATAAGCCAATGGAATTATGGGTGTTAAAATAAACAATAATTTAATAAATTCAGACAGAGGATTTTATCCCTTAGCTTTTTCTGAATTTCCTTTAGAATTTCGCCAATAATTAAATTGTTTGCAGTCTGACCTGACATTTTATATAAACGAGTAAGACTAGATTTTCTAGAAAAGGACGCTAATCGTAAGCGCACCGGTATGGTCACTCCAGTTTTGATTGCTTCGGTAGGATGTGAGTGTTTTGCAAGGTTCATGAACAATTTGAAGAAGGCATTAAATGAATACTGAATTTCAATTTGTTAGTAGAACTCGGCAGTTTCGGTGAGATGCGAACGCATGACAGCAAGTGCAGTGTTTGAGCACGTAAAATGGGGAAATTCAGTGAGTGTTCATCTGCACCGAAATAACCCTTTTTTTAAACTTGCATGTAATCACCTCCTGGATTTGCAGATTGATTGCTTGCAAAAATATGTTGCTAGTAGGTAGTTTGGGCAGCTTGATTCATATATGAAAAAAATGTAAGCCTCTCGCTCCGAGCCTCCTAGCATAGTTATTATACCGTTTACTTTAAAAATTGCTGACGTGGTTTGATTCCCATCACTGCCGTCAAGTATATTTTTAATTTTGGCAAGGGAGAAATGCGTAGTAATGTGCCGGGCATTTGGACTAAGTGAGGTTGAAATAGTACAATGTTTATTGTCCATATATTTTGAGGATGGAAGGTGTGTGGAAAATTAGGAAGCTAAGAATGGAAATAGGTCACTTTTCAGGACGAATGTACAGGCGCCCGTGATTCAGATGGGTATATCAAGTTTCCCATAGTCCTGCACAATTACTCGTTGGTGCTTTAAAATACCCTATGCATGATTGAGGCCCGTAGTTAGTTTGCGCATGTTGAATTCAAACTGCAGGTCTGCATTCATTCGTGCTCGTGGTTGTGCCACGGATGACTTCATACCTCGGTATGGTGTGAGCTTTGGTTGGTATGGTTTCGAGATGTGCAATTTTAACTATGATTCCCTACTTACCCTGACTAGTCTATATTGTATTTCCACAGGTTCACCATCGAACAAGGACACCTTGCAGAGGTCGTAAACGCTGCCTATAGCGAAGCCTGGTATCGTGAGGATGATCCAAATTCATTTGACTGCTATTTTTGTCTGCTTTTTAGTGTAACCTGTGATTTAAAATACTAATCTTCCCTCACAGTGAGAACAGAACTGGTTTGCTAATTATAATGTTCTTTCCTGATACGCTGAATTATTTTGATGCTTTAAATAGAGGCTTTCATACATTTTTTTCCTTTGAACGAATATGCAGTTTTGAACATGTCTCTGAGGCATACGGGTTTATAACTTAGGGTTATAATAAATTTGAAAACGCGTTTCCGAGAATGTAGTCTGGTATTCTTAACGTGTCGCATGCAGCGAATACACTGTTTTTTTAATTGATAGACATTCAGATCATCCGGTTCATGAGTTGGGAGAGATGGTCAGGGTGTGCGATGTTATTGTGGTACAGAATTTGTCGTATATCCCGAAAGAATTTAAACTACCAGAATGTGCGAACATGCAGCATACCATGGACGAGGCCTGGGTTGCCATTGCAACGTTCACTCCTGATTCCTTGAAGTAATTGTGTGGACGTCGTGTAAGTTCGCACTGACCGGGTTACCCTACCACAGATACGATACTGACAATTACCCCACATGCAGAAATAGTACAGGCGACACCAGATTATTCAGGTGGTGCGACCTCTACTACGAGTAAGCCAGTACTCAGAAACAATACAATGTCACCTTCAAAGCTGCTAAATACCTCTGGTAAGCCCAGTTCCGAACCCCAGCCTTCATCATTGACTCTTAAAGGTCGTGTTCAGGATCGCGTTCACGATCCGGTAACCGTCATTGACTGGCGGGTTTAACCAGATAAGGCATACGGATTCCGCGCCCCTATTCACACCTGGCAATCTCTGAACTCATCCTGATTCAACAGCCTGATGGTAACTTCTTCCCTTGTAAACAATCTTAAATCCGGAAAGGATGGCGGTCCTCAAGATAAAGAGTTTATTCTGCACCGACGCACCATCTCCACGAATCCGATCAGACCGATGCGCGATGTTAAGGTGCGATTCAATGCATTCAGTTTGGAATCAAGCTCACGTTTCTTGTGGCAGGTTCAGCAATGTTTATATTTTGCAGGATGATAGGAATGCCGTAATCAGTGCGGCTATTGGAGACGGTAGTGATAATGCAATGGGAAATGAGAAGACGACGGGCCGGGCTTTCACTGCTGTAGGTCCGACTTTGCTTGACGAAAAAGTCAGTTGTTAGTGTGTAGCCGATGGTAGGCGTCGGGGACTTTCGTCATTGGTCTTTAGCACTCGATTCCTGCTGTCTTCTGTTGTGGCCGTTGCAGCCGCCAGTCGGTTGACTTCGAATATGGTTATAGCAGTTTTAACGGCATTGTGGCATACCTGTTGGTCTTCAGTGTAGTCATTCAAGATGTTTGAGAGAGCTTATCACGGTGCGATTCCAGCGAAACATTTGCCCGCCCAGTCTGTGAGCACCCGCGGGACTTCGACGTGAGAAAGTTCGTTGGGTAGGCAATATTCATCCATCTTCGCGAGGTGCAATGCGTCAAGGCTTCTTCTTCACACCTGCAAACGGCCGATCATAAGTGGGATTGATTTTGTTAGCATTAATGACTTGAAATACATGTGAACCGATCTTGGCAGACCAAGGGTAGGAATTCTGATCTGTCCCGTTATGTAACATCAGTAATGTTAGAAAATCAACAAAATTACTCATCGTTTGACAAGAAATTATCGTTATCTGCGTGCTTAGATAGAGACGTATATTACGCCTGCGAGCCGCAGTCATTAAATAACCGAAAAGTACTTTCGAAAAGGGCATGTAAGGTTTGTCCACCACGAAACCTGGGTGTCCTGGCAGGAAGCTGCAAGCAATGCCCTATCAGCGCCCAATTGTAACTTGAGAAGGTATCCGAATGTTTTTAGCCTACTCTGGAGTATATTTAAGAATAAAACATGCACGGTGCCCAAAGCGACTCTTTACCCCGCCGCATGACCGATCCACCCTCATGTTGTGTGCAGGCGCCCAACAGAATTGCAGGTACATCAAACAAGTCAGATAATTCAGCAATCCAGTCAACATGAAAACCCAACCAAGGGTTGGTTCGATTTCAGTTAAATCTTGAACATTCTTGTATGGTTCACTTTTTCGCATTTAAGTACGCTGTTATATTACCTCAATAAACTTCTTTGCTTCCACTCTCGTGGTCGAGTTTTCATTTTTGGATTCGATCAAGGCGAGCATTTGGACGCGAGATTATAAAGGCCGTTGCACGATCATAACAAAATATACAGTATTTGGAAGTCCCAAATAACGAAAAGGTCTTCTCTGGGGATCATTAACGGAGAATTTTCAAAATATTCTTCTAATCAGAGGACAATATTCCTGTTTATTTGCCCTTCCGCAAGTGTAGGTGAGATCGTGACAGGTTTTTTAGACTAGAGAAGGCAGACTATATGCAACAAGTTAGCCCTTATACTAAGAAACCTCGTATTCCTCACTGTCTCTGTCGCTTGTTATCATACAACCTCTGACAAATAGCACCACCTTTTACCGAGGGTCATTACGCCCGCGATGTACTTGACTGGTGAATTGCATGCACACTGCTAGCGATTGAAACGTGTGATACCTTCAGAGACTGAACTCCTAAGATCGGGGCTAGAAATATTGCCAAGGTTACCAGGACATGCACTAGAACACGGCTACCTCTTGGGGACTTATACTAGCTCACAATAAACGAACAAACGATATGCCTCCTTCAAGAGTGGGGAGGCGGTTGAGCTTTGCGAACCTCGTTAAAGCGTTCACATCACCCAAAATGCACGCGCATTAGCAGAAACTACGTCACAAATCAGTCCCAAATATCAAGCTCGTACGCAAGTCAGCAAATAGCCGAATCACCGGAAAATACAAGACCTTTGGTCGCCGGCACCCCACGAGAGGTTTCCCCAAATGATATTGAGAAAGTAGGCAACCACTGAGAACATATTTGCCTTATTTACGACAGCCATAATAATAGTTCGCTTTTCTGACAATGTAAAATCGCAGGCGGGACTACTATCTCTATTCAAACAATTTCTACAAAATAGTCTTGTACGTGAATGTTCACCTCGTTTCACAAGTCTGCAAGAACCAGGAGTCCAGGCCGCAGTTTAGTACCATGAAGATGATCAAAACGCAATCCTTAATAGTCAGCAGCTCTTCTGAGAATTAACAAACAGATATGAACTACTGCTGCCACAAATTAAAGGAACGCGGCAGATATAATGCTTAGTCACGTCGGCAAACGCCATCTCCGCTGAACACAAGCAGACATGTTCAGCAAGTACTTAAAAAAGCAGCTGCGGGAGGACCGTCAACGAAGAGAACACATGTTGAAAAATCTTGAGGTATGAAAATATGATCAGGAAATGTGGCCCTATAATGCTAATACTCCGACGACCAGGACTTGGTTACCAACTCTGCCAGACACTAGTTATCCTTTCAACATCAGCAATGAGCTAACGCTGATACACTGGACAGCTCACAACGCCTACCTTATAAATCCATTAATTACGTGAATAGCTCCACTAGAAAAATATATGCATGAATGCTTAACCCATGTGGACTCTTGCAGTGGCGACCACGCTGATATCAGATT